>KZ067471.1:53043-71856 GCA_002091845.1 Anopheles cracens | reverse complement strand
TAACACGCAAAATTAGTATTGGCTGAAGACGTTCTGCTCTTATCTCATATGCTTCATCCATCATCCCTAATCTCCTACTGCCTTGGGCAATGTTACTCGTGCTACTCGGGAAAGGAAACGGACACATTGGGAAAGGACACATACGTTTGGAAAATTGCGTTTACTCTGTTCTTACAGTACAATACGTTGCTGCTCGAGAAGCGATTTACGCAAGACACTTAAACTAAACGATGAAAGCAAAAGCATAAGAAGCGTTTTTTTTTCAAGAAATCAATGACGAACAGCTAAAGAGGCATCCATTTTGCGTTATACTACACAATATAGGGCACGAGAGAGATCCGGGCTCCCCCACGTAATAGGGTAGCCACACCCAACCGTAGGAACAACGTGTGTTCGCTACTGTGGAATGTGTAATCGCTCGACAGCGCGTAGTGTATTATTTATTTGCATAACGTAATTTATGTATTTGTTTTTTTGCCTATTAATTTTTGTTTTCGTAAGCTTAAGCGTCGCTACAAAGAGTCGAGAACATGGGTGGTTCAACGAGCGGCAGAATGGTAGGACTGGACTGTATGATGCGGTCGTCGTGCAACAAGCTAGGAAGTAAGGGTAAACTCGTAAGAACAGAATCAAACAAAACACAACAATTAAAAAACATACACCTAAGATGCACTAAATACAAAAGCGGCATATGAGTATAGAGAGAAGTGTTACAACAGCGCGCAAGAGCGGTGCGAAGAACAAATCTTGTTGTTAATACAAAATCAGTGGCAAACCGCGATTAGCGAGCAACCAGCTAAATTCGGAAGAAAACTCTTGTTTACAATTTTGCAGAAAGAAAAGTATAACTGAGAGAACGAAAGTAGGAGAGGGAGCAGAAAAAATTCAATCAAATTTAAATATGAATTATATATTTTTAAACTGCCAGCCTATGATTAGAACGCGAGAAAATGATATAAATGCATAATTATTATTATTAGTATATATGAAGGAGAGAAAACAAACGATTAAACGAAAAGTGGAATAAATAGCAATTACGTTTAAGTATTAAAGGATATGTATTGCTTTCTGTTTTATTTACTTTCGCTTCCGCTTGTACTTGAGGTTCTATGAACGGTTGGTGTTAATATGGTCGTAGTCGCTGATGCGTCTGTGGTGGTGCGGTGTGAAGCTGGTTACATTTTTGGATAATTGCCGATAAGGTGTCGAGAACGAAGAATGAAACAAACGGCAGAGTAGAGTATGAAAAAGGAAAGAAAGTGCACTTTTTTTGGGAGGAAAGGTAAAGGTGGGAAAAATACACTCTAGCGATGTCAGGTTTATAAGGTCTTTTAATTTCAAATGCGTCAACAGCGACAAGAAATCAATGACGAACAGCTAAAGAGGCATCCATTTTGCGTTATACTACACAATATAGGGCACGAGAGAGATCCGGGCTTCTCGACTCTTTGTAGCGACGCTTAAGCTTACGAAAACAAAAATTAATAGGCAAAAAAACAAATACATAAATTACGTTATGCAAATAAATAATACACTACGCGCTGTCGAGCGATTACACATTCCACAGTAGCGAACACACGTTGTTCCTACGGTTGGGTGTGGCTACCCTATTACGTGGGGGAGCCCGGATCTCTCTCGTGCCCTATATTGTGTAGTATAACGCAAAATGGATGCCTCTTTAGCTGTTCGTCATTGATTTCTTGACGCATTTGCTGTTGACGCATTTGAAATTAAAAGACCTTATAAACCTGACATCGCTAGAGTGTATTTTTCCCACCTTTACCTTTCCTCCCGGATCTCAAGGGTGTACTTTACGGTGTCCAATATTACACAACTGACTTCTGCGCTTTACCCCATTTACTTGTACAGCAAACATAAGAATAAAAGCGGAAGCATTTCAATTTAGCTTCAAAGAGTAGATCATCGGCGTTTTCATGCGCACAATTCTGAGCCTAAGCGACGGAATAAAAAAAAAACTGCATTAGTACACACCTCAAAAGGCGCGCGTTTCTGTAAGCATATTGGAATTTCAAAACAAACAACGCGCTGTTCGCTGCAGATGCATTACACAGATATAATGTACGCCGTATTCAAAAGGATTGTGTTGAAATCAACCACTTCGCCACCGCCATCACGATAATAAGCTGCCCGCACACAGCACATCAGAGCATGCGCTGCTTTACTGTGCTTTTCTAAACGCTTTCAAGTTTCTTTTCCGTGCGAAACGAAACCGAAGCCACAGTGCTGTCCTTGCTGCGTTGTACGGTTTAGTCAAAATGTATCTTCTTCTTCTTCTTCTTCTATTGCAATAAAGATCATGATCTACCTTTTCTTTATTCGCCACTATTTGTATGTTCCGATAAATTATCCGTTTTTAAATAAATATATTATTACTCGCATTTGCACTTTATAGAGCAGTGTTTGGATAGGGTATATATTTTCGGTTTTTCGTGATTTGTGGTTCGTTTGTTGTTTAGAGTGATAGTAATAGCTGTTATTTGTTGTTTTTTTTCGTTTCGGTCTCTGTTGTTGTTGCAGTAAATCTGTTCTGATGTTTAACGAATTCATGTATGTTTTCGCAATTTTCTTAACTGTGGATTGAAAAGAACACAAAAACAATAGAAGAAGAAGAAAAGAAAAAGAAAACGAATGAGAACAATTTTCGGTGTTTTCCCACCCAATCCGATTTTTATAAAAAAAAACCCCCAGGAACATAACTAAAAGCGAGTCTTTGACGCATGGTTAGCACATGGTTTGCGTTGATTGCTGTTTTTTCGTTTTCTTTTTCTCTGGCGCAGCATTCTAACCATGCATCATCGAATCTTGCCGAACAAAGCCCATTTGCGAAGCAGATAGAAAAGCATACTGTGCAGCGTTTGCTTACCACTGGTGTGTTTCCGGTGGAGCAAACGCTGCAACAATGCTTTCGTACTCGTGTGTGTATGTGTCTCGTCAGCGGTGAGTGAGTTGTTTGTTTGGCCAATTATTTTGTGAAATGAACCTTCTGAAACATGCTTGATACACGCGGTGTTTTGTGAATGAAAGAAAAAGAGAGAGAGGAAGTGAGCAAGAGGAAAGAATACCCGTTGACAAAACTGCTTAAAGGGCAGTTAATCAGTTGCAAAGCTGGTTGCATTCTTGTTATGGAAAATTGAAATTGCAAATCAAGCCTTAATGAAGTTAAATAAAACATTGCATAATGTAGATTGGATAATTTTGGGCATAAAAATACACATAGTAAATTCGAAAATTTGTAATCTTCACCACAACCATAACCATAACAACATGATGCAGGGCTTATTAACAGCTGATTATCCTATCTTAAGCAACTTCGGGGTACCTTATAAACGGAGCTAGTTAATGGAACACAAAGCAACAAGAAACAAACAAAAAACTGAACATATAGCAGGACTATGGGATTGAATTATCTCCACAACTGATGAGCCCACCGTTGAAACACCAATGGGTATGTGAGTTTGATAATGCGTGTGTGAACATTTATGGCAGGGTTTGGTGTGGTGTAGTTGAGTTTAAAGTTTACCATTTGCCCTTTGTTATGCACATCGCGTAAATTAATTATTCAATTAATTCAACCAAGTGCATATTATACTCAAACCCGATTATTATTATTAGATAAAAAAAATCACAGCATAAATGCCAACACTTACGATCCCAAATTTAACATCTGAGATAAAAAAAAAGAAAAATAAAGCCTACGTTAGGAGTCGTATGTCCTTCTGCTGAACTGTTCCACTAAATATTGTGCTGGCCTAGATTGAAATCGATCTTGAAGATCAATTATGAGAAGATTGTGATTAGTTCATTCGTTTAGCAGAAAGGTTATGGTGTACGTTTGATAGGTTATAAAGTAAGTATCACTATCGGTTTAGTCACTTCGAAATAATGCTACTTGCGATTGCACAGCATGTGAGTGTGATACACTCGGGATGGGTTGGTTAAAAGGAAAAGCAATCGTATAAAACATTTATAAAAAATATAACATGATAATATCAAACCCAAACAAAACTAACATTCACGGGATACTGGAAAGCCAAAGAGGAAGGCCGGGCACGAACAAGAAGACACGCGCGGCCGTGGTAGCATCGTCGAGATTCATACCCCAGGAACATAACTAAAAGCGAGTCTTTGACGCATGGTTAGCACATGGTTTGCGTTGATTGCTGTTTTTTCGTTTTCTTTTTCTCTGGCGCAGCATTCTAACCATGCATCATCGAATCTTGCCGAACAAAGCCCATTTGCGAAGCAGATAGAAAAGCATACTGTGCAGCGTTTGCTTACCACTGGTGTGTTTCCGGTGGAGCAAACGCTGCAACAATGCTTTCGTACTCGTGTGTGTATGTGTCTCGTCAGCGGTGAGTGAGTTGTTTGTTTGGCCAATTATTTTGTGAAATGAACCTTCTGAAACATGCTTGATACACGCGGTGTTTTGTGAATGAAAGAAAAAGAGAGAGAGGAAGTGAGCAAGAGGAAAGAATACCCGGGGGGGGATTGGTGAATGCAGCGACACATCTGCCGACCCGTCGTCGTGTTGTACCGCGGGGTGGGGTGCGTTCCTTACGATGTTTGCCAGCAAATCAAACATAACCGAAACGAAACTCGAACGTCTAACTGGCGCGGAGCGGGAGAGTGGTGGTTCCCTCCCCGGGTTGTGTTGCTCAGCAGGCGTGCACCTGCGCTCGCATTTGCACTTTATAGAGCAGTGTTTGGATAGGGTATATATTTTCGGTTTTTCGTGATTTGTGGTTCGTTTGTTGTTTAAGATCATGATCTACCTTTTCTTTATTCGCCACTATTTGTATGTTCCGATAAATTATCCGTTTTTAAATAAATATATTATTACGATTACTCGTGGCTAGGTTCTTCGCACTCTTTTGCACTGTACTGGAGAGAGTCAATTAAGCCAGCCCTTGGAAATTTGCACTAAGTGTTGTGGTTTGTCGTGAAGTACCACTAACAGAGTAAAGTTTCATTCAATCGGTTGCATTTACGCTCATACGTGTTTCATTTCGCGTTCGCCATATCTGCCTCATTTGGTTTTATCCTTTCGTTTTGCAAGGGTTTTCATTACTCGACGGGGCTTGAAATACGTTTGCTTACGATTCGTACAGCTTCTGCACGGGCACACGCATACCGGCAAGTGGCCTGGGTGTTTGTTTACGTGACTATTATAATTTTCGCTACTATTGTTATCAACATTTCACCTGGTTCATAACGAGAGAAGGATCCTGCACGCAGGCACGGTTCACTAGTGGTAGTGTTGCTTCTGCTACAACTCGCTGTTTGCTGTTAGCTGTAGCTACCGATACTGCATGTACGAACAACTCCTTGACCGATGAAACTTCCGTTGAGAGTGCATCACTTCTTTTGAAAGCATTTTACTGCCCGCATGCTTGCATGCTTACCGATGTTTTTATATATTTCTATCGATGTTCAGCTTGCAACACAGAACGTTATAGCTTTGCGAGCTAAAGCGCGTCTAATTTTTTGCACTGGCGGTCAATCTTTTGTCAAGTAGAATAACATAAAATTGTATATATATAAAAATATCGTTCTCCTCCTCTTCATCATCATTAACGAATAAAACAAAACTTGTAATATAAGCTAACTGTCCGGTCTACCCCTGTGCCATCCACTGCAAATGCCTGAGACCTGTTGTCGGGATAAATAAGTTTCGTACACTGCGCGTACTATTGTACTGCCGACCTTTTACAGGGCGGTTACGGGTCGATCGGTTTAGCGTGCAATTTCCATTTTTCCAGGCAGCACAACCCATCCCACCACGCGCCCAAATTGCTGTATGGAGCCGAGAGAGGGGGGGTATTTCAATTTAGCTTCAAAGAGTAGATCATCGGCGTTTTCATGCGCACAATTCTGAGCCTAAGCGACGGAATAAAAAAAAACTGCATTAGTACACACCTCAAAAGGCGCGCGTTTCTGTAAGCACATTGGAATTTCAAAACAAACAACGCGCTGTTCGCTGCAGATGCATTACACAGATATAATGTACGCCGTATTCAAAAGGATTGTGTTGAAATCAACCACTTCGCCACCGCCATCACGATAATAAGCTGCCCGCACACAGCACATCAGAGCATGCGCTGCTTTACTGTGCTTTTCTAAACGCTTTCAAGTTTCTTTTCCGTGCGAAACGAAACCGAAGCCACAGTGCTGTCCTTGCTGCGTTGTACGGTTTAGTCAAAATGTATCTTCTTCTTCTTCTTCTATTGCAATATAGATCATGATCTACCTTTTCTTTATTCGCCACTATTTGTATGTTCCGATAAATTATCCGTTTTTAAATAAATATATTATTACCACCCAATCCGATTTTTATAAAAAAAAACCCCCAGGAACATAACTAAAAGCGAGTCTTTGACGCATGGTTAGCACATGGTTTGCGTTGATTGCTGTTTTTTCGTTTTCTTTTTCTCTGGCGCAGCATTCTAACCATGCATCATCGAATCTTGCCGAACAAAGCCCATTTGCGAAGCAGATAGAAAAGCATACTGTGCAGCGTTTGCTTACCACTGGTGTGTTTCCGGTGGAGCAAACGCTGCAACAATGCTTTCGTACTCGTGTGTGTATGTGTCTCGTCAGCGGTGAGTGAGTTGTTTGTTTGGCCAATTATTTTGTGAAATGAACCTTCTGAAACATGCTTGATACACGCGGTGTTTTGTGAATGAAAGAAAAAGAGAGAGAGGAAGTGAGCAAGAGGAAAGAATACCCATTGACAAAACTGCTTAAAGAGCAGTTAATCAGTTGCAAAGCTGGTTGCATTCTTGTTATGGAAAATTGAAATTGCAAATCAAGCCTTAATGAAGTTAAATAAAACATTGCATAATGTAGATTGGATAATTTTAGGCATAAAAATACACATAGTAAATTCGAAAATTTGTAATCTTCACCACAACCATAACCATAACAACATGATGCAGGGCTTATTAACAGCTGATTATCCTATCTTAAGCAACTTCGGGGTACCTTATAAACGGAGCTAGTTAATGGAACACAAAGCAACAAGAAACAAACAAAAAACTGAACATATAGCAGGACTATGGGATTGAATTATCTCCACAACTGATGAGCCCACCGTTGAAACACCAATGGGTATGTGAGTTTGATAATGCGTGTGTGAACATTTATGGCAGGGTTTGGTGTGGTGTAGTTGAGTTTAAAGTTTACCATTTGCCCTTTGTTATGCACATCGCGTAAATTAATTATTCAATTAATTCAACCAAGTGCATATTATACTCAAACCCGATTATTATTATTAGATAAAAAAAATCACAGCATAAATGCCAACACTTACGATCCCAAATTTAACATCTGAGATAAAAAAATAAAAATAAAGCCTACGTTAGGAGTCGTATGTCCTTCTGCTGAACTGTTCCACTAAATATTGTGCTGGCCTAGATTGAAATCGATCTTGAAGATCAATTATGAGAAGATTGTGATTAGTTCATTCGTTTAGCAGAAAGGTTATGGTGTACGTTTGATAGGTTATAAAGTAAGTATCACTATCGGTTTAGTCACTTCGAAATAATGCTACTTGCGATTGCACAGCATGTGAGTGTGATACACTCGGGATGGGTTGGTTAAAAGGAAAAGCAATCGTATAAAACATTTATAAAAAATATAACATGATAATATCAAACCCAAACAAAACTAACATTCACGGGATACTGGAAAGCCAAAGAGGAAGGCCGGGCACGAACAAGAAGACACGCGCGGCCGTGGTAGCATCGTCGAGATTCATCCAAATGCATACGGCTTTGCTGGGAGGGTCTCGTTGGGTACGGGAAGTTTGAAATCATAACAAAAACTAGCAAACAAAACTAATCCTGGGAAAGGCCGAGCGCACAGCGATTTCAACACAATTACACGCCTCCGTGTATACTCTCTCTCTCTCTCTGCGAGCATCACCACTAGAGCAAAATATCAAAACGCCATCGCAATGCTGGGGGTAGGGAAGGAAGATACTCTACTCAAGTCAAGGGGTCTCGCGCGAAAATGAATGGGATGAATGGGTTGAAGAATGGTAAAATTCCGATTTACTTTTTCTTCAGTGTAAAGAATGACCGTCTCTTCTGTTCATCCTTCTGAGAGGAAGCGGGCAGCGTCAGCGAGCGGCCTTCGCCGCTAGCATCAAGCTCGCATTGTGCTTTCAAAGCCGTTACCCATTGCTGCATCTCGGAATCGTCGTGACACTGGAGCAGGAATTCGCCTCCATTCGAGAGCCTGTAAAAGTATAACAAAAAAGTGAATAAATGTAATAAACTGTTCACAAATATATCCTTAATATTACGTTGAAAGCGTTCTGTCGTACAGATTGATTTATAACTTTCAGCGAATTTGCGCCAACAAGTGGGTAATCAACACTACAACACGCCTCATTGTTGCGTTATTATTGTTTTCTTAACCGAATGCCGATCGCAATTTAAAGCCCCGACATCTTATGATTTAAAAAGTCATTCAAACAATATTGTTTCTTTAACTTACTTGATTCTGAACACGTGCTTCTTCTTCGTGTAGTCACTGGCGACCTCAATCTGTGCGCCCTTCAGTTCTAGTGCTGGCTCTCCGCGGAACGTCTGCTCTGGCACCGCTTTAGCTGATCGCTGATCTTTGAAGAACGTTAACCGGCCGCTGCGGGCAACGCAATATACCTGAAAGTGCGGAGATGCGAGGATGCGGATTCGATAGAAAAAAATGCTCACATATTCGGGGCAATCTATCAACTGCACATACTTTATCCCAGGAACGGTTCGAAGCTTTCTTCGTCGTCGACTCCCATTCGTGTTTACGGGTGAGAATTCCTTCCTGAGCACCTTCATCTGCTCCACCTGGACTAGGACGATCTGAGGCATGAGTAATATGCACAGAAACGGCAAAAAATAGTAAAACAGTCCCCGACGTGGGACGGTAGTGTTAGTGGTTAGTGAAAGATGGCACGCAATCTATGATTCATATAATCTTCGCAAAAATATTAATGAAGAATACCTAAATCGAATGGTTTTGTTTCAAACTAATTATTGTTACTACTACGAAATGTCATTAACTATAATTTATCTTAAAGGCTCACTGAAACACACTTGCAAATTTAACTCATTGTTCGTATTTTCGTCTTATTTTGCCCCTATCAAACACAATTTGTGAACCACAGGGGTATTTTATCTACTTTGAAGCTTTGCAACAAAAAAGTTCCATCGATTGCTTTTTAAGCAAACCAACATTTGCACACACATACTCATGCAGTCAAGAATCATCTAGAGATAACAATGGGATAATATCATGCGTATGGAATACCTACTGCTCGCGATATAGCGATATCCGGAACGAGAATAATAAATAATACATTACGCTTGGGCCAAATAAATTTTAAGCGTGACACTTTGTTCGCTCGACAAATACACATGAGTGGTTGTGTATGAATGAAACGTAGCCGACCAATTGCAGTGGGAGCGTGGGAGGAAGATAGGGAAAGTAATACGGGGATAAGCGGGATGCGTTTCACCAACGCTGGCGAAACCAGTACCTTCGTCATCCGAGACGCCGTCGTCCGCCTTCGAGCTGGCACGCTTCCATCTGAAGCTGCGGAAGGGGCTTTTAGAGCGTGATCGCCGACTGACCTTAACACCGGCCGATGCACTTGCCGAGCTGCTGGACCGCTCCTTCGGTATGCCGGAATGCCGTCGTGAAACGACCGTTTCCCCGGCAACTGTGTTAGTGAGTGGGTGCGTTCGGTGGCCGGCATTCGTACGACACGCGGCGGGGTGTTGTGTTTGAAATGGGAGTTGGAGTGGTGAAACAAATTTGGGCATGCAGCAGCGCAATAATGGTGAACGTATTGCAATTGTTTTTGGGAGGTGGCCGTTGACGTTGGTGGTGGTGGCGATGATGAGTGGTGACGATAAGAAATAAAACGGATTGAAAATAAAATAATGAAAATATGAAATACAGCATAACACAAATACAATAGAGAAAAAATAAAAATGCAAAAAAAGTGATACTCTGAAAAGTGATAAAGATAAAGCGCTATTCGTCAAAATATCGAAATCTAATCCTCGACTATCAGAAATAGATAGAAATTGATACCGTCTCCACTACAGATAAAATGATAACAAAATGATTAACCCGTCGCAAACACACACGGTGAATACTTACACGAGAATCGTTTTGCAACTGTTCCGGTCGAACCGGATGTGGTTTTAAAAGCGGGTGTGCTTTGCTCAAGAGAGGCACTTCGAAAAGATCCGAAAAATATCTTATGTTTTCTGACATGCACTGTAGAACAATTAATTTTTCCATATAACGAAAGACACCCATGCACATAAACGAATAAAGCAAACAAAAGGTTTTAATGATTAGAACTGATGAAACGTTGTTATTTGTAATAAAACATTGTCTCTTCCCACCGGTGCAGCAGTGCATTACGGCTGTTGGTGAGCTGCAGCAAGCGATCTTTGATATCGGCCGAAGCGTAGTGGTTGCGTGACAGCAGCTCTTTGCCCAGCGCGAGACAGGCGCTAAAGTTGTCCTCGCGCGTATCAATCTCCGCCTTCAGGCTCTGGTGGTTGTTCATCAGCAGCTCCACGCCGGACACGTCCCGCGGTTTCTCGGACGTGTTCATTTGCCGCACGACGTCCTCCATCCACAGCATCAATGTGCGGACCATGTTGAAGAACTTGAACAGATCGCCCGTATCAGCCAGTTTGCCGCGGCGCTCTTCACACATACCTTGCAGATGAGCCCACGCGTTCAGCACCTCGTGCTCGCGGTTGGTGATTTCGCGCGCCTTCTCTCCGGCGTATGCGGCCTGCAGCTTCGCCGACTCCTCCTGAATCTGCTGCACCTGCGAGTGTAGCGTCATCAGGTCCTGGATGAAGTTCTGGTGCTTGCGCTGCAGTGCCGACACAACTCCGGCATCGCGGCCGAGACAGTAAAATTTGACTAAGGAAACCAGAAATGGCAAGCCAAGTTTTTGAAATTAACAACGAACGAAAGCAACAAGTAAAAAAAGTGGCTTAATTCCTAAAATCCTTACTTAAGCATAGACATGAATTCAAAGAACCATGAATTTTTAAAACACCTATATTATATATATATATTCTAAGAAAGATAGGTCATAGTGTTTATTCTCAAGTACCTGTCTGGGAAATGGGTCTTTCTTTTTCTACAGGTGAAGTGGCACGCATAGTGACTACAGGTGTTTTAAGATTTTGCATATATAAATTTCCAGATTTTGCATGTTATTAGGTTTGTTTTGGTTATTTGGTTACGTGACCGTCACATCGAGTTTCCAATAAGTATGCGCCAATGGAGTATTGTTTTTGCGTTTGTATTAGCATAGTGAATCGCGCGGGCAGCGTGTAAAAAACGAATGAATTGCGGAGGTATATATATAGATACGATATTAGTGGGTACAACGTTGTTAGCAGTAAGAGAAAAGTTAAGTATTAAACAAAATACAAAGTACTAGTACTCGAGGAATAGACTTGATAAAGAATGGGGTAATCAAGGCAGGGGTAGGATACTCCAGATCGAGCATTGTAAGGGATTCGGAATAGAGAACGTTTACAAGTCATATTGTTTGGAAAGATTTCCTCACCTGACTCTTGCTCCCGGGTGGAATGTGGCGATCCCGGTGCATCGGCTGCGTCACGTGCAGCAGCGGCCTCCGCCTGTCGGGCAGCTTCAGCCTCTGCTTCAGCTGCAGCCTTCGCTGCCGCTTCCGCTTCCAGCCGTTGGCGTTCAGCCTCCTCAGCTGCATCCTGGCGACGCTTCATTTCTTTGAGCTCAAACTGCACGAAAAGTGAGAGACATGAATAATAATGGAAAATACAATTTTCGTTGCGTATAAATCGATTATTTTTCTTCTCACCGTTGTCAATCGCTCTAACGCGCTAAAGCGTTCTTCTTGGGCAGCGGCAGACTTCTCGAAGGCTTCATGCTTCTTGATCAGATTTTCCACTTCGTCAATCGTATGTCCCAGTTCGGTCGACATCAGATACGGCTCCTGGGCGATAAGCCATGCTTCGGCAACGGCAGCATCTCGGGCGAACTGATACACTTCCAAAACTGCACGGTTGGACGAAAGGATACATCAGAAAGCACAAATTAATTCATATTACCACAAAATTTGTAGCATTTTATGATAAAATAATCGCGGTATTCAAATATCTTTCTTCTTTGTTTTTCTGATCTTTTATTTATGAATCTCTAGGAATTAAATCTTTAAAGCTGCTAAGCTTCATAAGATTTGGTTCGGTGGTTTGGCGGTAGTTTGTCTTGGTTTAAACGAGATAGTACCGATGCTGAATCTTATCTAAACCGTTTGTCATACGTAAGACTGAATATCCGGCAACAGTAAAATTTGACTAAGGAAACCAGAAATGGCAAGCCAAGTTTTTGAAATTAACAACGAACGAAAGCAACAAGTAAAAAATAAAAAAAGTGGCTTAATTCCTAAAATCCTTACTTAAGCATAGACATGAATTCAAAGAACCATGAATTTTTAAAACACCTATAGAGTCATTAATTTCTACACTTCGAATTCAAATCAATTCATTCGATTTGAGTAATTTTTAAGATCTTAGGATCTGAAAAGGGTTCCTGATGGCGCGATCGTGCCTGCTGATTTGCGGCTTACTAATCTAATTTACCACCATAACCATAAGTACATAACCATAAGTCACTCAAGGAGATCAAGACAGGCCTTCCGATACGCCATGCTGCTTCTCGTTAATACGACCCAGCACGTCCTTGCAGTCGTGGAAGAATTTGTGCAATTCGCGCGATGCGGCCAGCATCGCCTTGCGCGTTTCGATCAGCTCCAGCAGATCCTGCCACGACTCGTTAAGTCCGTCCTTCCATTCGGCGATAGTAGCACTGTCCGAGTGACCGGCGTGAATCAAATCGTCCGCGATACCGTTCGCTTTCGCGACCCGTTCGCTGCCGACCGTGGCTGTGTCTTGTGCGAATTCGGCAAACCGCTCCCACAGCAGAGTAATGTGATCGTAGTCCTGGCCAAGCTCATGCGACCCAGCAACGACCTCACGATCGGTAATCCACTGCTCTAGGTCGTCTACCTCGCGGCTCAGCATGAACAGCTGCAGCGCCTCGTCTAGTCGGGCTCGTCGTTCACCGGCCAAATCCTTCAGCCCGGCGTACAGTTTATCTAGCTGCGATTGTTTCACCGAGACGAGATCGCTATACGCGTGCTGCTCAGTCGTCAGCTGACGCGCCGTTTCGCCTAGCTGACGGATAGTGTCGGCATAATCTTCCACCGACTGTTCGAGGCTTTCGTGCTTCTTCATTAGGTTCTGGGCGGATGTCTCGTCCTTGCCGCGATCCTCCACCATCATGTACAGCTCCTGCTCGCTCATCCACGATTCGGCTTCAGCCGCGTCGAAGAAGTACTGCTGCACCTTCTCCGACTGGTCTAGCTGGCGGTGACGGTTTTCGACCGCATCCTTCAACTCCTGCCACTTCTGCGTCAGCTGGCTGATCAGGTCCGCGTACGGTCCGGCATCCTCATGACCCTCGTCGATCAGCTTCTGCCCGTTGTTGCAGATCGTCATAATGCGCGGCTCATGGTTGTCGATCTCCGTGTTCAACGACTGGTGCTTCTTCTTCAGCACGTGTACATTGAACAGTGAGCTACCGTACTCGGTCGATTCGGCCAGCGGCATCTTCTCGTCGATCCACAGCTTCTCGTCCTCGACGTCACGACGGAACTGGAACGCTTCCTTCTTCTTCTCAAGCTGGCGCTGGCGCTCGAGCAGTGGTGCCTTGATCTTCTCGAAACGGGCGTTCACCGCCGTCTTCTTCTCGACGATCGGTTCTACCACGTCCTGCGGTGCCGTTTTCGTAAGCACCTCCGTCTGCTTATCGAGCTCCTCGACCTGGCGCGCCTTTACTGCCATCTGGGTTTGGATGATCTGCTGCTTCTGCATAAGAATATTCACCGAGGTCAGATCGTTACCGGTGTCTGTGTTGATGATCTGCTTCTCGAGATCGTCCATCCACGAATCAATGTCATCCACGCTCTGCTGCACGATCACCTCACGCTTCGCGTCGAATAGCAGTGCACCCTTCTCCTTCGTGCTTGTCTCCAGCTCGTCAAAGTTCTTCGACAGGTCTGTCAACTTTGGTTCGATGATCTCCTTGAACTCGGGCTTCTCCACCATCAGCTCCTGGGCAGCCTTCTTCGCCTCGTGTAGACGTTCCTTGTTTGCGGCAATTTCCGCCTCGAACGCCTGATGTCGTGTCCACTTCGAGTGTACCGTCTTCGCGCTGCGGTACGTGTCATCCTGAGCGGTGATATACTTCTCCTGCACCCACTCCGTCAGCTCCTCGATGTCCTGCAGGAACTCGTGCAGTTTCACCTGGTTCTTCAGCTTCTCGTGCAACTCCAGAGCCCGGTTGCGATTATCATCCCGCCGGTGGGCAATGCTTTCCGCCCGCTTCGTGATTTTATCCGCGTCGAAGTGATCCTTGCTCGTCATCTGGCCTGCTACCTGCACGATCGTGTTAAACTTCTCGTCATTAGCCTCCATTGTGGTGAGGAACGCTTCGTGACGTTTCAGCTGGTTTTCGGCCTGCTCCAAATTGACCGGTGTGTCGTCCTTGCTCAGCACGTGCTCCTGCTGGCTGAGCAGTACCTCAGCCTGACGCGCGTCCCGATTGAACAACTGCTGATCCAATCCCTGCGACAGCAGCACCTGACGGTTTTCCCACATCTGGTGCAGCTCCTCCCAGCCATCCTTCAGCGCCTTCAGCCGCTCGCGAAGGAACATGTACTGTGGGTCCTCGGTTTGTGTCGGTTCCGACGTCAACCCCTCGCCATACTCCATCATCTTCTTGTAGTCCTCCGTGTAGTTGTCGATCTCCTCCCGGATGCTCTGGTGCTGGTTGAGCAGCTTCTCCGCCTCGGGCAGCGACTGCGGCGTATCTTCTGATGCCACGTCTGTCTGCGTTTTGGTCAACCACGCCTGAAAGTGATCGAGATCGCGCAGGAAACGGTGCAGATCGCCCGCTTCCTCCAGCTTCGAATCGCGCTCCTTCAGCATTTGCGTCAGCTGTTCCCAGATCGATTGGATCTGTGCGACACGCTCGCGGATAAGGGCAGCCTCCTCTGGGTGTTCACCCTCGATCGCATCTGCTTCGTTTTCGAGTGCGGTTAGCTTCGCCTGGATAGCGGCCAAATCGCGCTCCATACCGCTCAGACGACGCTGAAGTGTCATCACACCCGTCAGGTCCATCTGCAGGCTGTCCGTTTCGGTCAGAATGCGTTTCTTGTCCTCGATCCAAGACACCGTCTCGCGGCACTCGATGTAGAACGTTTGCACACCGTGCGCAGACTTCAGATCGTCGCGTTTGCCCTCCGCCTGCTCGCGCAGCTTCGACCACGCGTTGTTCAGGTGGTTCTGCTTTTCAAGAATTTCTTCCGAGTTTGGATGCTCGACGTGCAGCAGCTGGCGGGCGAGCTGATTCACCACGGCGACGCGCGACGCATTTGCGTTCATCTCCTTGTCGAAGCCGTCGTAGCGATGCTTCATGATCTCCACGTCCTCGATGTCCTTGCCCGGTACCATCGTCTGCAGCATGCGCTCCTTTTCGCCGATCCACTGTTCGACACCGTCGCTTTCTGAAATCAGCTTGTACAGGCTGAGAGCATCGAGCAGACGCTGCTTGCGCAGCTTCGACAGCTCCATCAGCTCCTTGTAGCGTGCGTCAATCGCAGCCAACCGCTCGCGTACCCGTTCCTGCTCCGGTTCGTTCAGTGTCAAGCGTTCGGCCTGTGCGTGCAGTTGCTCGAGCGTTTCGGCGTAGTTCTTCAGCTCGTCCGCCACGTCTTTGTGCTTCTTAAGCAGACTCTGTACGTTCGCTTCATCGCGACCGACGTCCTCCGACGACACGAGCCGTAGCGCATCCAGCATCCAGTTGTCGATGTCGTCCGCATCAGCGAACAGTTGGAAGTAATCGACGGCATTCTCCAGCCGCTTGCGGCGGTACTCCGTCAGGTCGCGCAAATTGCTCCACATCGACAGAATCTCCTTCAGACGCTCGTCAATACGGTCGGCACCGAAGTGACCGCGACGCACCAGCTCGTCGCCTACCTCACTCACGGCGTTCAGCTGCGGCTCGTGCGACTGGATCTCGGACTCGAGCGCCTTATGCTTGGACAATAGCAGATTGACCGTCGTCAAGTCGTGTCCGATCTCGTCAGCCGACACGATCTGCTCCTTTTCCTTGATCCAGTTCTCCTCGTCGGCCATGTCCCAGTAGAACTGCCACAGTTTGCGGCTCTCCTCCAGTCGCGACCGACGCTCGACCGCCAGCTTACACAGCTCGGCGTACGCATCCTCCAGACGCTGGACGCGATCGACAATGATCGACGGATCGCACGGCTTGTAGTTATCCTCCTCGTCCACCAGGAACTTCTGTGAGTTTTGCACCACCTGCTTCACCCTATCGCCCAGCACGTTGATGTCGGCTTCGACCAGCGAATGCTTCTGCAGCAAATCTTCTACACCCATCAGATGCTTGCCGTAGTCCTCGGTCAGCAGGCGCTGCTTGATCTCCTCCATTGAGTCGAGGATGTAGATCATCTCCTGGAAGTTCTGCTGCAGCTGGATCGAGAACTCGAGGCGCATACGGCGCGCACGTAGCAGCTCGATCAGGTAGTTCCACAAGCGCAACACATTATCCTTGCGCGCGGCAATGCGCTCTATGTCGTGATAGTTTTCTGCCTCCAGCTCGTTGCACACCGCGACCACCGCCTGAACGCGCTCCTCGTACGCGAAGATGTCCGTCTCGATGGCTTCGTGCTTCTTGGCGGCCGCCTCTACCGCGGCCAGATCGAAGCCGAAGTTGTCCGTGCTGACCAGACGTTGGTTCTCGGACAGCCAGGTTTCGCGCATCGTTGCTTTGCGGTTGAAACGGGCCGCCAGCTGCTCCAGCTTCTCCTGCCGGATGAGCTCCTCGCGCAGGGCGAGCTCGCGCTCGTGCTCCGCCTTCTCCAGCCGCTCCCAAGCCTTGTTGATGTCGGAAATCATCTTACCCTCCTTCGGCGTGTACGGTTTTTGATTGTTCGCTCGCATCTTCGACTGAAGCGTGAACAGCAGCACCTCCAGGTTGCCCTTCTCGACGAACTTGGGCGGTTTCTCGACCGTGCGGTAGTTGGCAAACTGCGCCAGCTGCTGCTGGACGCCAACGAGTGAGTTGACAAAGTGCCGATCGCCCAGCTGCACGATCGTCACTTCGATCCATTTCAGCAGCTCGCTCGTCAGCGACTCGTACTCGTTGATCATGCGATCATTATCCATCGCGATGCCGACCACCTTGCCGATACGCTTGCCCTGTACTGTCTCCTGCTTCAGCTTGCTGAAGTAGTGGTAGTATGTCACGACGTACGTAATGATCGACTTCTCGTCCGGATGGTCGACGAAGATGTCCTCCGCGTCGAGCAGCTTCGTCAGACCGAGCTTCTCCTCCGCGACGTTGAACGCGTTGTTCAGGTTCTGGATCGGGTTCGTCTTCGACAGCTTGTCGAATTGTATCAGGTCCGGCCGGTGCTTGTGTATGATGGCATTGAACGCCAATCCGTCGCGCCATGAGGTGGTAAAATTGCGCACGTTCACATTATGATAGCCGGCAGTTTTCATTTGACACCACAGCAGTAGCGCATCCTTCGCGGATTTGGTCTCTTTGTTGTCCGTCTCTTCTATAGTAATATCTTGAATCTGGAAAATAAAACAAGCAAAGCTTAATTTCAGATATGTTCAACCAGCTGCCTATTCGCTTGCCCCGTACCTGGAAGCGCAGAATAATTGTCCAGATCAAACCCAGGTTCAGGCTGGCGTTGCCATCGACAATATCGTGCGAACCGATGTTCTCCAAGTGGACACGCTGTTCGCGCAGAAACTGCAGCGCTTTGTCCACGTTCTCCAGGCAATGGATACGCATCTTGCCCTTCGTTGGCCGGGGCAACCGCTCGCCAGACAGCACCTCCAGCAGCTTGATCAAGTTCTTGCCATCGCGCATGTCGACGTAGAGGTCTTTGATCGGACTGTTCACCCGGACGAGGTGCGAGTTGACCCATTTTGTGAATGTCTTTTTCTGAACACTTTCTCGCTCCTCTGTGGGATGAAAAATACGAAAAAAAAATAACAGCCGGTTAGTATTTCTAGTGCTTTCATGCGCGCTTCATCGTTCCACTCACCTGCTAACGCCTTAATGCGTGATCGTTCGAACAACCGTGAACTGGAGTTTCCTCCGTCGTATTCGATATCTTCGATAAATTCATTTCCCGGACCCTGGCTCGGGTCCCACCGGACTACGGAAATGTCAGTCGTCATGATTAGGAAGCAATGGAACAGGAAATAGTCGCTATTTTCTTCCTTCCTTCCTTCCTCACTTCGGAAAACGGTCTCTCTAACTTAAGGTCTGTCCAGAAATCGACGTGCTGCTCCGTTCTTCAACTGTGCAAGTAGTATATTACAATTTATGAATCTGTTTAGGAAGAAAATGCAAAGCACAAGATTAATTGAAAGTCAACATCAACGATTGACTACGATGATATGCTAATTGTTTGTTCGTTTGAGCCAATAATGAGAGACACGAAAAGTAAACAAAACATTTTTACCTAATCTATGAAACACTACACAAGTTCAATATTCCAGGAGCTTCTCAGCTAGACTGCCTACACTAGAGTTTCCTATGTTATCTGCTATAAAACCTGAACCTTCAGTAAAAATGGGGCGATTGAAATCTCCCCCCCCCCCCCCC
>KZ067471.1:37420-51174 GCA_002091845.1 Anopheles cracens | reverse complement strand
TCGCACATCGAAACCAGCGCCAGCTCCACACAACACACGGTCAATTATGTATAGTTGTCAAGTGGAGGACCTCGCACGGTCACGATCACAATGTGATAACAAACGGAGCAATCCCGCACAACAGCAGCAGCGGCAACAGCCCCACCGGTATCCCTCTCTCCCTAGAGCCTTTCCTCCCAGCCGACGATCCATCGCTCGGAAATGATTACCAAATACACAACACATTGTCGGAACAGGGAGGGAGGGAGGAGCAAAAAATCAAACAAAATAACAACCACAATAACCGGCATGATGTCACCCTGCTTGCCAGTTTGATATGCTCTCTTCTCTGTGCCACTATGGATGTTGTTCTGGACGAAAACTGGCGAATGAAAGATTCCGTCAGCAGATCGGTTGACATGGAGTGCCCATGAGCATTCAATATGTGCTTGACAATGGCGACAACAAAAAGCGTATATTATACGAAATACTTGAATATTACAAAGAATGCATTGTTTCAGGCTATTTCAAATTAAAACAGCTTCATACGCACCGTACATCATTCATATCTTCGGTACAATCGAATCTGACTCGATACATCGAATCTGACTTAGATAGCAGCGTGAAATCTACAACGTATGATTTGTGTATTTCACAGCTGTTGGTATTGTTGTTTAGATGAGAGTTTTAAGGAACTAACTTGGCCTTGCACGAATATTGCAGAAAAGATCCGAATGTGTGCTGTTAGCATGTGAGCACTTCGACCCACCCTGATATCGTCCGTTTAGATGATAAATGCTTAGCACATATAGGTGTGTTGTTGACACAAAAATGCCATCGAATTCGTCAACACACAACGTCATTGAAAAGCAAGCGACGAGACACCGAGGAGTTTTAAAATGTATACTTCTAAAATACAAATAAACCTTTACAATTATTATTAAAGAAATCACCACGAAGAAAGGTCACGAGGTGTTCTAAAAAACGAGATGCTACAACTGTTCGCTGGAATGAAAGCAACAACAAGTTGTTGTATCGGCCTAGTCCAGATCTGACCGGTAATTTTGCGAAATTAGAGAGACAGAGAGAAAAAAAACCTGTTATGCCCAAAACAGTCCGTTCCACTACGATATGTTGCCATATGAGGTAAAACTGCTAAAAGCGGCTTGATCCACTGCTCCGTACCAAACCAATCGAATGAGACATGTTGAACGATAGATGAAGTGTCAAGCAGAGGGAGAGAGCATGATAGCAGGAGAAATAAACTGTACACATCATCCGACCAAGATCGCTAGAATAACTAGAGTGTTAAAATGTGACAGATTTATTCTTTTCTCAGAAATAATTTCTCCTGCATGAGTCAGTCGCCGCAAGAAGCTGTCTGATCTCAATTACCAACCATGCAACGAAACTGCATCGTTCACACGTTAAAAATAAAGGTTCCTAGGAACGATGAGCTCACAACGACCGATCGGTTCTTCGTCAAATCGGAAACCGTGCAAACTGGATGAATAGCAGAACATTATGGTATCGTGGTTATGGTATCATCTTATGGTATCGTGGAGTCATTTTAATAGTAAATTCTCCTATGCAACGGCCCATGGAGCCGCTCCCAATAATTTTCATCGGTATATACTCTCAGTTCGGCTATTTCATTTTCATGGTCATTTCGCACGTCGCGCTTCATCCATGCATCGACACCCAGCGAGCCAGTTCGACAGCCAACAGGGGGTCACACACAAAACCATCCACAACAAGCTAAACCAGTTACACGCCGCGTCGTCACTGCAGCACCAGCAAAAGCCAACCAGCCGACCGTGCTGCGGCACTTGAGAGTGAGAAGCGGTGTGTTATTTTTAGGGCATGACTAAATCAGCGTTGAATTCGTTGGTCCGCGACATGCGCCCCGCCTGAAGCTCGCTCTCATCATTTCGACGGGACACGGACACAGGGGCACCGCGACGCTGTAGGGTTGGTGAGACGAAAATTTTGGATTTAAATCCCATCATGAGACCGGCCTCGGCCGGGCTGGGAAGCTCCGCCATACGCTGCACGGTTCATGGAAGCCCGGAGAGGAGAGGAGGAATGCAGTGAATTTATCGGAAAACAAATTTTTAGCTAAGAGAACCCTCTCCCTCCTTAGATGCGCCGTTGCACACAGCCTGTGCATTGCGATTGTGCAGCAGCACGTTTCGCATTCGGTGTTTGCTGGATGTCTGTGCACGGTAATGCTGATGTCAACCCTTGAAGTAGTTCGGATTGTTTTGTTTATTTTATTATCGCTAAACTAAGTACATGGCAAACGTATTACTACTTGCAGACGAGATTGATAGTTTATACAGCAGACATAAAATGCATCTGTTTGATTTCGATTCCTTATTCTCAGTATCCTAATTAATACCCGGTGTGCTTGAATGTGCTTCGAAAGAACTTTTCGTCTTTTTCATATCATCATTATTATCATTGAAAACAACTATGTAAACTCATCTCACACAAAACACCAGGAACATTATTAAAAATGTATTTAAATTGGATGCATCTATTCTAACAACATTTGAACATTTGAACAGTTTTGTAGAGACAAATTCCGCGAGCGATCAGGTGTACTGATATTTAATTCTCTTTTTCTTTTACAATGGTAGTATAAGATGGGCACCCGAAATTTCACAGGATTTTTGAGTGAAACTTCTATACAAAACAGTCAAACACAAAAATTAAACCTATAAATTTTGAATAAAACAAATAATTACATTGACTAAAAAAAGCGCTTAGCAAGTACTTTCATAGCGAAATCTTCCTAAATATATGCTTCAAGGCGCAAATTTTGTTTAAGCCTTCGCTGTGGACTATCTTTCCAGAAGCAGCTTGTTTGGCATGTGATTGTAAGTAGTGTCGGAACAAGAAATGTGTAAGTAATAAATGTACAGTATTTGTAGCACTTTTGAAAGCAGTCTAGATAAATGAACTTAAACATTGGATAAAAGCTTTCTAGTAAAATCAAAACCTAGTAAAGCAAAACCACTTTAGACCGGCCTCGGCCGGGCTGGGAAGCTCCGCCATACGCTGCACGGTTCATGGAAGCCCGGAGAGGAGAGGAGGAATGCAGTGAATTTATCGGAAAACAGATTTTTAGCTAAGAGAACCCTCTCCCTCCTTAGATGCGCCGTTGCACACAGCCTGTGCATTGCGATTGTGCAGCAGCACGTTTCGCATTCGGTGTTTGCTGGATGTCTGTGCACGGTAATGCTGATGTCAACCCTTGAAGTAGTTCGGATTGTTTTGTTTATTTTATTATCGCTAAACTAAGTACATGGCAAACGTATTACTACTTGCAGACGAGATTGATAGTTTATACAGCAGACATAAAATGCATCTGTTTGATTTCGATTCCTTATTCTCAGTATCCTAATTAATACCCGGTGTGCTTGAATGTGCTTCGAAAGAACTTTTCGTCTTTTTCATATCATCATTATTATCATTGAAAACAACTATGTAAACTCATCTCACACAAAACACCAGGAACATTATTAAAAATGTATTTAAATTGGATGCATCTATTCTAACAACATTTGAACATTTGAACAGTTTTGTAGAGACAAATTCCGCGAGCGATCAGGTGTACTGATATTTAATTCTCTTTTTCTTTTACAATGGTAGTATAAGATGGGCACCCGAAATTTCACAGGATTTTTGAGTGAAACTTCTATACAAAACAGTCAAACACAAAAATAAAACCTATAAATTTTGAATAAAACAAATAATTACATTGACTAAAAAAAGCGCTTAGCAAGTACTTTCATAGCGAAATCTTCCTAAATATATGCTTCAAGGCGCAAATTTTGTTTAAGCCTTCGCTGTGGACTATCTTTCCAGAAGCAGCTTGTTTGGCATGTGATTGTAATAGTGTCGGAACAAGAAATGTGTAAGTAATAAATGTACAGTATTTGTAGCACTTTTAAAAGCAGTCTAGATAAATGAACTTAAACATTGGATAAAAGCTTTCTAGTAAAATCAAAACCTAGTAAAGCAAAACCACTTTGATTTCCAAGACTACTGCCTCTGACGAAGACCTTGCACCAGGTTGAAATCCTGCACGAAAGGGTTATAAGGGTTATCACGACGCCCTAACCCCCTCCCCTGCAATGACCGAAGCCAATTGGCGTAAATAGGAAGGTGCCAGCGCCTGTGCACGTATTTTCAGTCCCATTTTGTCGCAACCCAACACCCATCGCCGTGGAACGAGAATCGTGAAACAAGAAGACCTGACTGTTTGCACCTACCTACGACGAAGGCTGCCTGGTGCTCATATGTCACAATTGCCCATTTCAAAACGAGCGCACTGCTTACGCTTGCACAGACATTAGCAAAAAAAAAAGTATCTTCTTTGACGTCGCGTGGGCGCACAAGTGCGAAACGGAATATCGAATGAATAATCAAAACCATCCACCATATGCAAACGCCGCCACACAAATGGTCAAACGGGAACGGGAAGTGGTGTGGCTGGCTGCCGAACGGCGTGTCAGGGAGGCTGCCGTTGGGCAAGACACACAAACACGCGGCAGGAAATGGCCGTTCCGCCAGTGCACGATGATACTGCCGTCTTCTATTTCAACGACACTACGAACGACAATTTGTTGGGTCGACGATTCTGCGGACAAGCGTAAATAGTATCGTTCAAGCGACGGCTTGTTTATGAATGAGTTTCACGGGAAAGAACAATATGATACATTCTTTCTTTCAAAGGCAACACTTCAAGATCTGCACTTCAAAATTCACTTATTAAAATGTACAACAATACAATACCCTTACACTTACAAGTTTGCAATGCAATTGCACGCCAAAAAGTCGGTCAAACCCACCACCCACCGTCACCAATCTGCAACGGCAGGGTGTGGTCCCGGTTCAGCCGGCGGTTCAGGGCCATTCATCGGCGATTCTCTGCCCCTCCTTCCCTTCCCTGGTGCGCGTGCGACAGCAGGTCATAGCAATTAGTGATACAATCCCTCCTCCCCAAGCTAAAATCCCAGGCGTTGGAAAAAAATATTACGTCCGGAGCGACGATCAAGGCAGCTAACTAATTACCACACATTTGTTGACGGTATGGTGTCATCGGAAGCGCTAAGTAAACAAATCGGCAGCATCATATTCAAACAACCTTCGGTTTGCTGCCCGAACAGCAGAAGCAGCAGCAGCCTACACCCAACACTCAACGACGCTAACGCGGTGGTGCTCACAGGAAGGTGGTGCCATGCAGCAAAACAATTTCATCGGTAAACACACGGTGGTCACTTAAAAAGGAATGTTTTTACAGCACCTAGCCGGTCTCCTCGCCCGCTTGCGTGCCACCTTGCCTCTTGTGCCGCCTTGTACATTAATGAAGATTAACTGTCCCACAACTCGAACGGGGCGCGGTACTAATGCAAGGAGCATTTTTAAAGTATTCCTTAACCAACTACACTCCCGCGGTCTTCCGTATCCGAACGATAGTAGCTGAAAGCAGGGACACACTGCCATTTTTGTGACGACCGACGACCTTCGGTGAAACCTTACCAGTTATATATCATCGCAGCGTTATATCGGGTGAGTCTCCAACGAGAACAAATTAGGGCGGATTAGATTTCGCCGACCCTGCCGAACAGACGGACCCGGCTAGGGATGGTGGCAGGTGAAAGGAGCTGACTTTCTCTGCGTTGCAGAAAACATGGAAATCACTGCCGTTCTATAGGGTCAAGCAAGGAACGGCACACGATGCGATATTGAACGAAGCATCAATATACACACATAACCTATCCGACGGCGTCGGGGGGTCTGTTTAGTTACGCAAGTGGGTGTGGAAAAAACACCTGTGCAGGAAGAAGCCATTTCGAGCGAAAGTTGATTAGGGAATGCCTCCTATCGCGATGAGCCGCAGGCGAAGCTAACCCCGAACTAAAAAAATATTAATTTAATGATTGTTTAAAGCGCAGAATGACTTTCGATGCGCACAGTTTTAAGCTAATTAGGATTAGTTACGACCTCCTGTATTACATACGAAGAATAAGCAAAAAAAAATAGCATGGCCGAAGGACATTTCCTAAAACTTCATAAGCGCACCATCAAAACTTTATGTTGCTTAAAGTGTAGCATTCAATGCTGTACCTTTATTAGCTTCATGGACCTGAAATTTTTGGAATCATCCAGGGAAGCTGGCAATCGCTTGGCACGACCTAGAAGTGCGTACGCGCTCGCGTCTGTGTGTGTGTGTGTGTAGGTCAAGTGGATGTCCGGCCCGAATCAGTCTCAGAAATAAAATTAAAGAGACATCGATTCTGGAAAACATGTCCACTGCCCAATCACACAGATTATGGTTTCGTACCAGCAACTCGCCCCTCTAACTTTCCCCCCCCCCCCCTCGCACGATAGTTATTCAAAAATGACCTCTCAAAGTCACAGTCCTTGCCTATAATTCAGTTAGGTCAAAATCAAACTATCACCACAGTTTAATCACATCATCTGGCAATTAGAAAAAAAACACGAAAACGTTGCAATCGAGAAACTAAAATCAATTCCCTTCTTTGCTTGCTTATCTGATTTGTATTCTTTTTATTTCCCACAAAATCCAGCCACCTATCCCACTAACACACTCGTGCAACACACAACAGGCAACAAACAGTGGAGTGGAGATAGCGAAAACTGGTAAAGGCCATCCGAACGTTCTACGTTCTACTGCGCATGTGATATAACTGGCGCCAGTGTGTGACATCATACTGCTATCCCTGACTATCCTGTGTGAGTGTGTTAATTCTCACTTCCTGTGTTAAGGATACTCCTCTTCCTGCTTTATCGCACATGGAAGGAACAATGAACCTCGGAGGTTACGAGCCACACGGTTCAATACATATTTTAACGCGAGTTAAAGAGGTGCATGCTCATGAGCTGCTCCACTCTGAGGTGGATTCGCTGAACATTGGACGGGTTAAATGATGCTACTCGATGCTAACTGATGCCGTGTGATTGTACCACGCAAAAGAAGCATGTCTGGAGCATAAAAAGCGAACAGAAAGATGACGTCAAAAAGAGGAAATCACTTTACTGATGTCCCCCAACCAGGCTCGTCTACTCACAATCCCTCCATCAAACCCGTTCCATCTGCACAGCGGCAATAGAACAAACGAATCAATAAAAGTTTTAATAGTTTCCGCTCTTTTTATATAACATAAAACCAATCATTTCAATTACTTAACTACATCAACAGAAGTAGTGCAGGTTAGTGTGCGCCCATTACGCAAGCAACTTTGGCAAGTTTAGATTATGCTAAAAAACTATACAACGGGTCAAATATCTTGTTTTCCGTGTTCGCACGAAAAACTTCCTTCGAAAATATCAGATCCTTCCCACTTCGAGAAAAGAGCACTCATTTAGAGAAAACCATATCAAGAAACGATCGGACGGTTGGTGGGCATCGCGTGTGATGGGTGTTTTATTTTTATTTCCTCGTCCGAAGCGGTACGGAACACGACAACGGTCGAAGATATGGACACCATCAACAACATCATCGACAACATCCACCACCAGCAGGGACCAGGGCTGGTGTTCCTCCTGTTCGGCAACGCTGTTAAAATCGCACTCAAACTGACTTGGTTTATATTTGGAATCATCCAGGGAAGCTGGCAATCGCTTGGCACGACCTAGAAGTGCGTACGCGCTCGCGTCTGTGTGTGTGTGTGTGTGTGTCAAGTGGATGTCCGGCCCGAATCAGTCTCAGAAATAAAATTAAAGAGACATCGATTCTGGAAAACATGTCCACTGCCCAATCACACAGATTATGGTTTCGTACCAGCAACTCGCCCCTCTAACTTCCAGTAGAAGCCAACAATATTGGCTATTAGTTCCCAAACGGGATTCTACACGTACAAGTGATATGCACCGTGAATTTGCAAGAGGAACACAAAATGAACTAGAATAGTATAATCAAGGAATCAAATGTTGTATACTATTATAATTATTTCTGCTTGACTTTTTTTATTTTTTAAATAAAGACTTTCACGTAAATCATTCTCATTTTCAATGCATCGTGCACAAGACTCACTATTCCTTTTCGCCCTTTCATACATACACACACATGGGTGGCAAACAATCCAAATGAAGCTAAATGCTCGCCAACATGGCTATCGCTGCACGTTCAAATATATACAACAACCCCATTACGTCCCTTTTCTCACTTCCTGTCATAGCTTGACACCTTGACGCACCTTCCTGCTCCCACCCGTCCATGTCTGCACACCGACTGCATGCATGTACGTATTCAATTCCAAAGTTTATCTATGTTTCATGTCACAAACGCACGCATGAAACCATCGGACACTAACGTACAGGAGGGTGAGGATGGGGACGCTTAGGGGTACCCGCTCAGAGGGTTGTGTGTGTGTTTTTTATACCGTTATAGTGTTTAGAGACTCACGAAAGTTCATTTGCCCTTTCGGTGCCCTTTTCAACAGTCAAGCATTCTTTTCCCGTTTGGTGTGGTACTATGTCCGAAACAGAAACAGACAAACACTCGCGCACTATCTGCAACATGCGTTCGATATGACTGCAGCGCTCACCAGCAGTAGATGATTGTTGTTTGCATTTAAAAGCTGGTACATAAATCAATGTTTCCAGCCCAAAGACGGAATGAAAGCAATGCAGCGGCGCTGCATTAGTCGGATATTTAATAAATGTTCAGGAGAGCCCTATGAAACGCTTACCTATTGATATGCATTGCCGTGCTATGCCGTGATGATTCTGTCAATCAAAACACTATGGGAGTATCCGGGTATCCGTGCAATATTTTAAAGATTGGAAATGTTTCAGAAACTAACAGCAAAAAGTGGCATTATCAACATTTCAGCTTTCAATAGCATATTCATTCAATTACAGAAAAAATCATAAATATTCCTGCTAGTCAATTGCAATTGTGCTAAATTCAGACCCGCTAAGCTGATCCGACAAGCATTTTGGGTGTCAGTTAACACATAGTAGAGTATTTTTGACATTTATAATCCTGTCAAACATATAGTTCGACAAATTGTGGTAGGGCACGCGTATTCTAGTTTTACAATCAATTCCATGCACCGACATGTTGGAACAGTGGTTCAGGAACTACAATAAACAACGCAAAGGTAGCAAAACCTGTCTGATTTTCACTTCAGATAACCTTCTGGCTTCCTTAGCAAAACTAAGACTTAGTAAGACGTATTAAGACTTAGTACGACTGACAAAATGGCATAAATAAAGATTATTAATCCTTCGGGCAGAAGGTATGACTGCATATGTCGTTAAGCCAAAGAGGAGAGTATGAACCAACGTTCGTAGCATTTGATAACGAAAGATTATTAAACTAAAATAAATGACCTGCAAAACAAAGAGACATTCACAAATTCTCTCTTCACACGAACAAATAGAAGAGGTTTTTAATGACGATCTACGCATAATGATTTAGAACCTTAAATAACAGCATTGGAGATACGTATCGTGCAAGTTATAACAGTTTTCAAAGTTATTATTCAAGTCATTAATTCTTCAGAAGCATTATTTGCGATTAGCAGTGCTTCATGGATATTTTAGATGTTATTACATGCTGGTAAATAGCAATATAAATATTTATATATAAACATAAAAACTAACATAAACACAACTGGAAAGAAATGATCGGAAAGCGTATGTGTGCTTCAGTGGTGTTAAAAAACACATATCACACATAGCGTGAGGAATGACGGCATGAATGATTATGGACTGCCGGGACGTTCCTTACCGGACCACCAACCAGGAACGTAACAAAGCAAAACTCTTTTCCCCGCGTTCCTATAGTGTTTGCCACCAACTCTATGCAACCGACCAGAACCAAAACGGTGGTCTCTAACGTGGGGCTTTTAGAAAATATGCCATCCCTAACTGCACGATCAACACTGTTTTCCTCTATTGTTCTAGCATTTTATGAGTTTCCTACCTCACTCCAGTTCGTTAATATGCAAAAAACGTGGTACAACTAATGGGTCTGCTTTTGTTAGGGTACGTTGGCACTGGGAGAACTTGTACGATCATACGATTTATATTCCATAATCCCACTCAAACGTAAAGCCACACTATAGGTGCTGTCGTTTTAAAACTCGCAACGCGATTATACTTCAACTCGAAGGGAAATCATTAACTCACAAAAAACCTCGTACGAATTTCTACTTCAAATTTACCATAAATGCTGAACTTCGTTTATAAAACAGCAATGCGCAAGGCTCTCTTTTGCGACCTTGTCGATGTTATAAGATATTGGCACCCGGCCAGGATGCCCGGAAACCGACACGCAAAGCAATATAACTTCTTTCGACGAAAGGTTTTCTGGCACGTTAGGTGAGGCGGGCGCCGAAATGGTTGCTGACGGAGCGGAGCACCTTTCGTGACCGGAAGGAAGTTGCAGATAAGCCTACGGCCTAACAGCCAACCAGAACCCCCGGTACGAGATATATCGCCAATTGAGCATGAGCCAAGGGCTCGTGGAAAGCAAGACGGTAAATGTAACTATATAAGCAAGCGGTATTTGGCTACGATTTGCTATAATTTGCAAATAAATGCACACGATGTAGTGATTTATTGACCTACTTCACTCAGAAGGAAACTTTTAAAGTAAAATAAAATAATCGCGTTCCAGCTTATTAGCATCCGGCCATTTCATTACGTCGCTTATGTTTCATAGCCCGATCACTACACCGGATGTATGGAGTCTGGCTGTCAAACACCTACTTTTGTGTAGCGTTGGAAGCTCTTTAACAGCCAAGTATCAGCTAATGCTAACCTGTGTAATTGCCTTTTTGATCATAATCCAAACAACCGATGGTTTTTATTTAAATTATTTTGTTTTTTAGAAATGAAATTAAGCCGAACTAATTCTGTCGCGATTGTACATGTTTGAATAACATACCATAAGTAACCGTGTCCAAAAAATCGGTCAGGTGCTCAAGAGCATGATTTTACACACCACTGGTTGTGGGTTCGAATCTCTGCTGCACCATCACCCCGTACTCAGGATTGAAGACAGGTACAATTAAGTGTAACAAAGTCAGCAAAGAAAAAAAGAAATGGTTGGCAAATTGATTGTAAATAACTCGCTTGTTAAAGTTTTTCGACGACCACTACCATCAAGCCCTCTCCTTCACGGAGATAGACATTTTAGCTCGAGTTTTAGCGTATTTTCGATTTATCATAAAAAGCACACGTTGGCCAGAAAACGAACCGAAACTCCATAAGAAAGGATTTTCGTGCACTCAGGTCGTTATCTTTTTCGGTGTTTCGTTGTGCGGTCTGTAAAATAAACAGTCACTTACACACATACAGCACACAGAGCTGAAAAATCGACCTTTAGTAGTGAAATGCACCACACCAAATAAACAGAGGCACCTCACCTGACCGCATGACGGCACGGAACGAACTTTGGATCGAAGTAGGCTGAGGGACACCTGAGCAAAATAGCGTCCACACGGGCGTGTAACATCGATTTTAAGGTGCATGGCAGGCCTGTCGTCAACTACTTCCCGCTGTTGCGTCCCAGACAGTACCAGCAGTTGGCGCGCCTCTGTCCTCGGCTCTTAAAATACGCACTGCGAATCGTACAGGCGATGACTTTTCGTCCTCAAGATTGCAAACAAAAAAGTACATCACATTCACTTCGCCTTCGAAGTGAAAAAAGGATAACCCAGGAAAGAAGCCACCCCAGCATGGAAAATGAAATAACATTAAAACAACAGCAACAACGTCGGGCAAGAACTCTAGGGCAAGCAGGCAAGCAAGATTGAGCACGCAAGACGAAAGGGGGGACCAGCCGAAGAAGACGGCGACTGCTGTTCGCGATTGCGCAATCGTACCGGCAAAAATACACGGCCACGCGTTAGCCATCTCTCCCTCGCACGGTGCGAAACCGTCAACACGTCCCTTTCATGTACGCTCGTCGTCGACGTCGTCGCAGTGTGTGAAGAAAAGCGACACAACATGACGCGGCGGCGGCGGCGGCTACACGTACGCATCGCACACAACCACCGTTGGGAGAAATGGGGCGCTTGCAATGGTTGTGCAAGTTGCGTGTGTGTTTGTGTGGACGTGTGCGCCTTTACATGTAGTTGTGCTATCCGGAGCGATCGTCTGCTTTCTTCTTCGCATGTCGCCCTGTTTATTACACCGTTGTTCTATATTACACTTCTTTAGCTTCTTCATTACACCATATTCTCGAATTCACCCCTATTTTCTTCCCGACTGTGCGCTATTACTACGCCATTCATTTGTTCAACCAGCTTCGGGATGCCTGTTCATTGTCTTCTGTGTACATGTTTCTGTTTCCTGTCGGGTCGGTTTATTCCTTTCTGATGTTTTTATTCGTTTCATTTTTTTTGTTTACTTCAAACAAATGCACTGTAGTAGCTATCTACTGAACTACAGTTTCATATCTGTTAATAACTGTACAGCGAAGACATATGAAATAAAGTTCGTCTACAGTGACCGTAATAATTAAAAGACACAAACATATTATACAAGAAAAAACGATACACTTTTCAAACCTTGCCACTAATCCACAAAAATCTACTTAATATAATATAAAACCACATTTTTGCATGACATTACCAACGACTTCAAAAGTACTTGCTCGGCATCTGCATCTAGTGCAAACGCTTGGAGATTCGTACAGTTTAACTTACACTCGTCAATTTTTTTTAATGCTCACTCGTACGTAACATTCATTAATATTTGCAAATAAGACCTTGCATACTCAAATGCAATTGAGAGCAACCTGCCGAGTATGTTCTAGATATTAGATGGGATTGAAGATCATAGGATACACATATTTATTAAGAATTTGCGTTGTAATATTAGAATAACAGTTATTCTAGATATTAGATGGGATTGAAGATCATAGGATACACATATTTATTAAGAATTTGCGTTGTAATATTAGAATAACAGTTAGGAAAATGTCGTTATGAAGTATCTCGAATGAATGAAAATATTGATTTTATTCCTATTGAGCCGCTTACAAGCGACACTATGATGAAGAATAATCTATTGTAGAATCATATTTCTCGACTGTTCTAGATTGAGGAATCAGTATATTAAGGTTGTTGTACTGTTTGTCTAATGTGAATAGCCGTTTTAAAACGATCCTTCTTAGACACATCTTCAATGCTCCCATCGATTGGGAGCAAATTTTAGCCCATTCATAGATTTTCCGTAAGGTTACTTGCTTTAACGACAAGTTAACCACCGCTTAAAAAACATGTGATTTGAGCATTTTGATTGCATATCCCTAAAATGCAATGTAAATCCTATTAGAGCTAAAACAATGGTTCGTAGCCTATATCATTCTAAAGGAACAATATGATTTTTCGTTTCGTTATGGTGCATGGAGATGGTGAATGGTTCTCATTCATAAATATCGGTGTAAAACATTATCAGTCCTCCATAAGCCCATGGGAAGCACAGCTTTTTAATTATTTCAACAGACTAAACTTCACTTTAAGCACAATGAATCCAAAAGCTATAAATATATTTCCATTACCTTTTTTAGTTACATATATTTTACACAAGTTTTTTTTTCGAAAACAGTAAATCATCAAAATGTTTCGCACCGAAAAACAATCCTCACCACACACAGAACACACAACAAATTGGACACGAACGCAGGGCTCCAATTGCTGGGGATTGCGCTAGTATGCGTATTCCAGCTGCGCTACGCACAATAATGCATCATCCAATGATGGCTTTCGTCGCTAATGGAG
>KZ067471.1:13549-23820 GCA_002091845.1 Anopheles cracens | reverse complement strand
GGATCGAGGACGAACTCTCCCGCTAGGCCGTGCGGGCCACCCCACACAGTGTTCAGTGCAAAATATTGTAAAGTAAATATAGTCCGTGTGTAAATAAAAGTTATATGTTTGTAAAAACACCAAACATAACAAAAACAACACACGAATATGTTTTTTGGCTTATAATTACATCACTTTACGGTAATAGAACACTTTAACATTGATTTAACAAGAAATTATTGCAAAACATTGTGTAATCACTATGAATTATCCAGGATTTTACATATTTTATTGACGGAAACTATTTTTTACTCAAATTACGGAAGATTTGCAGAAGGTGTTTTTGAGGCCGACCGGTGGCAATGGACCGGCTGACAGCTGTCAAATCTGGATCTGGAAGACTGCAGGACGAATTTACCACTGCACAGTGGGATGGTCACACAGGAGTTTACAATTGCAATAATTCCACCTTGAAAACCGAGTCGATTGCTCGGCATTATCACACACGGCTGTCAAAACACAACTAAGTCCCAGAGAGGGGAAGGGAACGTGGTCAGGTTGAGTGTGTATAGAGGAAGGGAAAGAATGTTGAAAGCCAAAGACCCAGAAGAACGAGTAGGAATGACAGTTAGAATAGGAGGCAAATAGAAACTTGAGCGTACAAGCACGAATGTTTTGAAAAGAGGGAACAGGAACTAGCTTTACCATAGGTCAGAGTGAGTTGGCATGCATTGTCGGGTGGGTGCCTAGCCGACAATGTTTGTGTAGCTCACTCTATCTGACCTATAGAAAAATTAGTGAGGGCTCACTCTTTTCATGCGTGTACGCTCAAGTTTCTATTTGCCACTATGGTCAGGGGTAGGGAGGGATATATTTGGGCGTTTAATTGGATGTTACAAATTTAAGTAACTCCGCGTACTGTTGAAAGATAAATGCTATGTTTCTGCTGACAATTGTACAGTCGTGTGGAAAATATGCTTAAAAACAAAGTAGCAAATTCTACGAAAAACATTCTATATCTTATTACGTGGCTCTTTTCAAGTCGCTAACAAGCCACCCAAGTTGTATGGCGAATTTCATGCATGCTTCAACGGATTTTGCCGACTGGGGATAATCCAAATTTTCAAATTTGACTGGTTGACATTTGTTGTTGTTCTTCTTCTATTTCTTCTTCGATTAATAAAATGATTAGAAGATCATATGTGTATGTTGTCGCTGGAGTTCAAAAGATTATTTAAAAGTTCATACTTTACTTTTTGTGAGTGAAAGTTTCCTGATTCGATCCTATTTATCTACCGAAGGAACGGGTAGTGAGAATCAAGTTTTGCTCCTTATTCGCAACAGTACTTCGACCACAATTGCATATTACACAATCCACCGCATCGACAAAACGAGACAGAAATATGTTTGTTCCAGTGTAACGCAAAGTGGTCCACATAATATTCCCGGCTACAACGAAACGCTGCTACGGTACAATCTGCAAATCATTCCTGACGGGAAGTATTATCGACGCTCCCTTACCGATCATGTCGTCCTCCAAGCTGCATAGCAGCATATTCCATCCGATCCTGCGGAAGCTGCAGTGTCAAGATGTAGCGATCGAAGCGCACAATCTGATGTATCCACTGTTTTTGGTGTAAGAAACGTGCTCGATATGTTTTATAAATTACAAATCGTGATGGAAAACGTGTTTTCTATTTCGTTACGTTACAGCGAAGACGATGACGTGATTCAAGACATTCCTTCCATGCCGGGAGTTGCCCGGTACGGACTGAGCACTCTGTTGGCCCATCTGGAACCGCTCGTAGCGAAAGGTCTCCAATCGATATTGCTATTCGGCGTGATTGATAAAATGCCAAAGGTGAGTACATTGCATTGCCACTTCAAACGAGTGTGATAAGAAGGGAATAACAAGAAAACCGGCGTTATCATATTCACCGGCAATCGTGTTTTTTGTTCCGCGTTTCAGGACCCCACTGGTTCTGGAGCCGATTGCGCCACCAACCCGGTGATACGGGCGCTGCCTCGGCTTCGAGCGTCTTTTCCCGATCTGCTGATTGCGTGCGACGTGTGCCTATGTCCGTACACCGACCACGGGCACTGTGGCGTGCTGACGGCGGACGGTATCATCGACAACGAGCCCAGCATTAAGCGCATTGCGGAGATTGCACTGGCGTACGCGACAGCGGGCGCACACATTGTGGCCCCGTCCGACATGATGGACAACCGCATTTACGCGATAAAGCAAACGCTGCGCAGCAACAATTTTGACAACCGGTGCTCCGTGCTATCGTATTCGGTCAAGTTTGCATCTGGTTTCTATGGGCCGTTCCGGGATGCGGCCAAATCTGCACCGGCATTTGGCGATCGCAAATGCTACCAGCTGCCCCCGGGATCGAAAGGCATCGCAAAGCGAGCGGCGGTATGGGTGCCCGATTCCATAAGCAACAGAACGTTGCCATTCTTATCTTCTCTCATGTGAACGTACAATTGCAGAAACGTGACGTTGAGGAAGGCGCCGATATGCTCATGGTGAAACCGGGCATGGCCTATTTAGATATCGTGAAACAGGTCAAAGACGACTATCCTGAACTTCCTCTGTTTATCTACCAGGTAGCAATCAGATGACGGTTGTTGAGAAGAATTCGTTGATGAGTGACGCTCTATTGCAGGTTTCCGGAGAGTACTCGATGCTTCTGAACGCCGCCCAAATAGGTGCCTTTGATCTGAAGACTGTTCTCTGGGAAGTGCTCGTTGGTATGCGTCGTGCCGGGGCGGATTGCGTAATATCGTACTTCACTCCGCTGGTGCTAGACTGGTTGAAGGAATAATACCCCTCACAGGGTACAACTGCTTAGGGTTGGGGTAATGTCAATGTTTTGTATGACAATAAATTTTGATGAAATGGATCTAAAAGACTTGCAGACAAGAGTGCAGCATTGAGTACGAGAAATGATGCCATCTGGTAGACATCGACTGCACGGAGATACGTTTTTATGGCTACCACGGGATCGGGGGCAAACATCAGCATAAACCCTTTTCACAATGCGCTAGGGGTTAAGTGTAAGTATAATTGTGTTTTATTTTCATAATTCCGATCAATATTATCGCTGACAACATATGTCATTCATTTTTTTTTGTTCTTGTTTGTATCACGTTGACACCTACGGTTATGCATATCGCATGCCTTGTTCAAGTTATGCATTTTTTTAAAGAATATAAACAGGATCCGTTTGAATGAGACATCTCTATATACCCATCTGCGTGGAAACATGCGCACATACAAGCAGCCGCGGATATTACGGTAAACAAATTAACAAATTCGATAGAACAGAAAATTCAATTGCAGTGGTTTAACTTTGAACCAAATTAGTCTTTCCAAAAGCTAGCACAACAAGGAAAAATACGATACCGTTAGTGGCCGATCAATGCATACGGAGATCCCAAATGGTTGCATTTTTTTTAAATAAATAATGGTTTTTAATAATGTTTTTTTTTAATAAATAAGGAATTTAGAAGTTGCGTAAATATGTACGAAATGTTAGATTTCTAACATTTACACAAGAAGGATGTGGTTCATCGCATTTTGGATTAGTACCGCTTACTTCACTGTTTCATCCACCTATCCTTATCATCACATTTTCAATTCATTTATAATTACACGAGGTTGTTGGAAGACAAAATTAGATAACAGAAAATACAAGATCACATCAGAAATTAATTGCTCCAAAATTACTGTGCTTCTCAATAGCGATTGATAAGAGAGCAGACATCCGAGTTACAACGAGAATATAATTTATTTACTACTTTTGAAGGAATATTCTGAACTTATGGGAATTAATGCAAATCTTTTGAAAATATTCTCAATGTACGATACGACAAAGCGTGCAAATATATTTAGTGTAATGGGCTATACATTCATGTTGTTAAATCATATTTTATTGGTGTCAGTGGCGAAATTTCTCGGTCGCTGTATCGCCTGACAGCGGGCGAAAACACGAGCGGGCTGAGGACGATCGATACGGAGAGCGGACGTTGGCCGACGGTCCGGTACGAGAAAAAGGAGAAATGAAAAAAGCTGGTTCAAAGTCAGGAGAACGAACGCGACCGGAGGAAAGGAAGGAGTATTTTTCAACTACAAAATGTTCAAAAAATGTTCAAAATGTGAAAATAAAGCATGTGATACGTTAAAAGATGTTAAAAGGATTTTCGTTTGTGTTCCCTGGTTCGATTTTCGTTCCTTTCTGTTACGTGTTGTAACACATGTACTGATGCTCGATGGTGGTCTGTAAACGATATAAACAATTATGTTTCCTTCTTTTACTAGAATCTTTTCATTTTGGAAATGACGTCGAGCAACATTTAAAACCCAAGGCCAAATCAATTAGTTGAAATCAAATCAAAATCAATTACAACCACGTGTGTTTTCATATAATGTATGCCATGTAAAGTCACGTAAAGTAAGACGATTTTTTATTTAAATTTATTTTGAGCAAATACTCGACAGCAAACCAATGGCGCTCCAGTCTCACAGGTCGCCACTTGGCAAAACCTGTGAGACTTTAAACAGCATTGCGATAACTATAGAGCTTGGATAAAACGCTTATACCAAAATCCCAGACATGTAACGTGTGCCTTTCGCTGTCGGTTATGGGAAGCCCCTTGCGAGCATTCGAGCTACATTGCAAATGTGGTGAACATGGGGATTTCCAGCGTCTGCATACATTCTAGAACCTGTTTATTTTCATCCTTATACCATTCGAGACGTGAATACTGACTCACCACGAAATTGTTTTCCTCTCTTATTACCTCCTTTATAGTAACTTTGAATCAAATTGCGCCTACAAACCTCATCTGCTCTTTATTATTCGATCGGACAGCATTGTTCATGGTTCATGTACAAACTACTGGATCGAGGACGAACTCTCCCGCTAGGCCGTGCGGGCCACCCCACACAGTGTTCAGTGCAAAATATTGTAAAGTAAATATAGTCCGTGTGTAAATAAAAGTTATATGTTTGTAAAAACACCAAACATAACAAAAACAACACACGAATATGTTTTTTGGCTTATAATTACATCACTTTACGGTAATAGAACACTTTAACATTGATTTAACAAGAAATTATTGCAAAACATTGTGTAATCACTATGAATTATCCAGGATTTTACATATTTTATTGACGGAAACTATTTTTTACTCAAATTACGGAAGATTTGCAGAAGGTGTTTTTGAGGCCGACCGGTGGCAATGGACCGGCTGACAGCTGTCAAATCTGGATCTGGAAGACTGCAGGACGAATTTACCACTGCACAGTGGGATGGTCACACAGGAGTTTACAATTGCAATAATTCCACCTTGAAAACCGAGTCGATTGCTCGGCATTATCACACACGGCTGTCAAAACACAACTAAGTCCCAGAGAGGGGAAGGGAACGTGGTCAGGTTGAGTGTGTATAGAGGAAGGGAAAGAATGTTGAAAGCCAAAGACCCAGAAGAACGAGTAGGAATGACAGTTAGAATAGGAGGCAAATAGAAACTTGAGCGTACAAGCACGAATGTTTTGAAAAGAGGGAACAGGAACTAGCTTTACCATAGGTCAGAGTGAGTTGGCATGCATTGTCGGGTGGGTGCCTAGCCGACAATGTTCGTGTAGCTCACTCTATCTGACCTATAGAAAAATTAGTGAGGGTTCACTCTTTTCATGCGTGTACGCTCAAGTTTTGCCACTCAATTTGCCACTATGGTCAGGGGTAGGGAGGGATATATTTGGGCGTTTAATTGGATGTTACAAATTTAAGTAACTCCGCGTACTGTTGAAAGATAAATGCTATGTTTCTGCTGACAATTGTACAGTCGTGTGGAAAATACGCTTAAAAACAAAGTAGCAAATTCTACGAAAAACATTCTATATCTTATTACGTGGCTCTTTTCAAGTCGCTAACAAGCCACCCAAGTTGTATGGCGAATTTCATGCATGCTTCAACGGATTTTGCCGACTGGGGATAATCCAAATTTTCAAATTTGACTGGTTGACATTTGTTGTTGTTCTTCTTCTATTTCTTCTTCGATTAATAAAATGATTAGAAGATCATATGTGTATGTTGTCGCTGGAGTTCAAAAGATTATTTAAAAGTTCATACTTTACTTTTTGTGAGTGAAAGTTTCCTGATTCGATCCTATTTATCTACCGAAGGAACGGGTAGTGAGAATCAAGTTTTGCTCCTTATTCGCAACAGTACTTCGACCACAATTGCATATTACACAATCCACCGCATCGACAAAACGAGACAGAAATATGTTTGTTCCAGTGTAACGCAAAGTGGTCCACATAATATTCCCGGCTACAACGAAACGCTGCTACGGTACAATCTGCAAATCATTCCTGACGGGAAGTATTATCGACGCTCCCTTACCGATCATGTCGTCCTCCAAGCTGCATAGCAGCATATTCCATCCGATCCTGCGGAAGCTGCAGTGTCAAGATGTAGCGATCGAAGCGCACAATCTGATGTATCCACTGTTTTTGGTGTAAGAAACGTGCTCGATATGCTTTATAAATTACAAATCGTGATGGAAAACGTGTTTTCTATTTCGTTACGTTACAGCGAAGACGATGACGTGATTCAAGACATTCCTTCCATGCCGGGAGTTGCCCGGTACGGACTGAGCACTCTGTTGGCCCATCTGGAACCGCTCGTAGCGAAAGGTCTCCAATCGATATTGCTATTCGGCGTGATTGATAAAATGCCAAAGGTGAGTACATTGCATTGCCACTTCAAACGAGTGTGATAAGAAGGGTGGGAAATAACAAGAAAACCGGCGTTATCATATTCACCGGCAATCGTGTTTTTTGTTCCGCGTTTCAGGACCCCACTGGTTCTGGAGCCGATTGCGCCACCAACCCGGTGATACGGGCGCTGCCTCGGCTTCGAGCGTCTTTTCCCGATCTGCTGATTGCGTGCGACGTGTGCCTATGTCCGTACACCGACCACGGGCACTGTGGCGTGCTGACGGCGGACGGTATCATCGACAACGAGCCCAGCATTAAGCGCATTGCGGAGATTGCACTGGCGTACGCGACAGCGGGCGCACACATTGTGGCCCCGTCCGACATGATGGACAACCGCATTTACGCGATAAAGCAAACGCTGCGCAGCAACAATTTTGACAACCGGTGCTCCGTGCTATCGTATTCGGTCAAGTTTGCATCTGGTTTCTATGGGCCGTTCCGGGATGCGGCCAAATCTGCACCGGCATTTGGCGATCGCAAATGCTACCAGCTGCCCCCGGGATCGAAAGGCATCGCAAAGCGAGCGGCGGTATGGGTGCCCGATTCCATAAGCAACAGAACGTTGCCATTCTTATCTTCTCTCATGTGAACGTACAATTGCAGAAACGTGACGTTGAGGAAGGCGCCGATATGCTCATGGTGAAACCGGGCATGGCCTATTTAGATATCGTGAAACAGGTCAAAGACGACTATCCTGAACTTCCTCTGTTTATCTACCAGGTAGCAATCAGATGACGGTTGTTGAGAAGAATTCGTTGATGAGTGACGCTCTATTGCAGGTTTCCGGAGAGTACTCGATGCTTCTGAACGCCGCCCAAATAGGTGCCTTTGATCTGAAGACTGTTCTCTGGGAAGTGCTCGTTGGTATGCGTCGTGCCGGGGCGGATTGCGTAATATCGTACTTCACTCCGCTGGTGCTAGACTGGTTGAAGGAATAATACCCCTCACAGGGTACAACTGCTTAGGGTTGGGGTAATGTCAATGTTTTGTATGACAATAAATTTTGATGAAATGGATCTAAAAGACTTGCAGACAAGAGTGCAGCATTGAGTACGAGAAATGATGCCATCTGGTAGACATCGACTGCACGGAGATACGTTTTTATGGCTACCACGGGATCGGGGGCAAACATCAGCATAAACCCTTTTCACAATGCGCTAGGGGTTAAGTGTAAGTATAATTGTGTTTTATTTTCATAATTCCGATCAATATTATCGCTGACAACATATGTCATTCATTTTTTTTTGTTCTTGTTTGTATCACGTTGACACCTACGGTTATGCATATCGCATGCCTTGTTCAAGTTATGCATTTTTTTTAAAGAATATAAACAGGATCCGTTTGAATGAGACATCTCTATATACCCATCTGCGTGGAAACATGCGCACATACAAGCAGCCGCGGATATTACGGTAAACAAATTAACAAATTCGATAGAACAGAAAATTCAATTGCAGTGGTTTAACTTTGAACCAAATTAGTCTTTCCAAAAGCTAGCACAACAAGGAAAAATACGATACCGTTAGTGGCCGATCAATGCATACGGAGATCCCAAATGGTTGCATGCTTTTGTTTTTTTTTTAATAAATAAGGAATTTAGAAGTTGCGTAAATATGTACGAAATGTTAGATTTCTAACATTTACACAAGAAGGATGTGGTTCATCGCATTTTGGATTATTACCGCTTACTTCACTGTTTCATCCACCTATCCTTATCATCACATTTTCAATTCATTTATAATTACACGAGGTTGTTGGAAGACAAAATTAGATAACAGAAAATACAAGATCACATCAGAAATTAATTGCTCCAAAATTACTGTGCTTCTCAATAGCGATTGATAAGAGAGCAGACATCCGAGTTACAACGAGAATATAATTTATTTACTACTTTTGAAGGAATATTCTGAACTTATGGGAATTAATGCAAATCTTTTGAAAATATTCTCAATGTACGATACGACAAAGCGTGCAAATATATTTAGTGTAATGGGCTATACATTCATGTTGTTAAATCATATTTTATTGGTGTCAGTGGCGAAATTTCTCGGTCGCTGTATCGCCTGACAGCGGGCGAAAACACGAGCGGGCTGAGGACGATCGATACGGAGAGCGGACGTTGGCCGACGGTCCGGTACGAGAAAAAGGCCTAGGGAGAAAAAGGAGAAATGAAAAAAGCTGGTTCAAAGTCAGGAGAACGAACGCGACCGGAGGAAAGGAAGGAGTATTTTTCAACTACAAAATGTTCAAAAAATGTTCAAAATGTGAAAATAAAGCATGTGATACGTTAAAAGATGTTAAAAGGATTTTCGTTTGTGTTCCCTGGTTCGATTTTCGTTCCTTTCTGTTACGTGTTGTAACACATGTACTGATGCTCGATGGTGGTCTGTAAACGATATAAACAATTATGTTTCCTTCTTTTACTAGAATCTTTTCATTTTGGAAATGACGTCGAGCAACATTTAAAACCCAAGGCCAAATCAATTAGTTGAAATCAAATCAAAATCAATTACAACCACGTGTGTTTTCATATAATGTATGCCATGTAAAGTCACGTAAAGTAAGACGATTTTTTATTTAAATTTATTTTGAGCAAATACTCGACAGCAAACCAATGGCGCTCCAGTCTCACAGGTCGCCACTTGGCAAAACCTGTGAGACTTTAAACAGCATTGCGATAACTATAGAGCTTGGATAAAACGCTTATACCAAAATCCCAGACATGTAACGTGTGCCTTTCGCTGTCGGTTATGGGAAGCCCCTTGCGAGCATTCGAGCTACATTGCAAATGTGGTGAACATGGGGATTTCCAGCGTCTGCATACATTCTAGAACCTGTTTATTTTCATCCTTATACCATTCGAGACGTGAATACTGACTCACCACGAAATTGTTTTCCTCTCTTATTACCTCCTTTATAGTAACTTTGAATCAAATTGCGCCTACAAACCTCATCTGCTCTTTATTATTCGATCGGACAGCATTGTTCATGGTTCATGTACAAACTACTACTGACATAAAAAGGAAGGTCACAACAATCAGACACCCAGAAGAGTTTGAACAAATGTTTATCCAAAAATCCCAAAATCTGAATTTGGAATTTGAAAATAAATCAATATATAAGTATTTAATCTCCAAACGTTATAGTGATCGACCAGAGATCAGTGGTCGATGGCATTTTATGGGTAAAGAGGAGAGAGGTAAAGAGCATGTAATCAATAGACACATTCAAAGTGTACAATATTGCCTCAACAATCATGTGTATTTTCCATATTAGACCTAAAGCACTACTTATAAAGTAGCAGATATAGGTTGATGAACATCAATGCAATCTCTGGTAGAAGATGGATTAATAGACTGTACAATAGAATTAGCAATACTATTCCACACATTTGAGCGCACCAGTTCTGCCTATACAAACATCAGGTTGTTGCGTTGCCGACCGCCGCACCAGACCAAACAAGCTACATACAACTACATCCAACCGCATCCACCAATGA
>KZ067471.1:0-13539 GCA_002091845.1 Anopheles cracens | reverse complement strand
GGGAAAGAGAACGAGAGAATATGTTTATAAATGTGTTGGATACTTCCGCAGACTCTGGACTCTCGCAGCGGCTAAAACCTCTTACGAACTCAAAACAGGTTGTTCTGCTGAGAAAGAAATAAAAAATAGATGAATATTTCTCTTCGTGCGAATGTAGTCAGAGATCACGAAGTCGCTGTAAGCAAAAAAACCAGGGTATGTCAATACGAAATCAGATGTTTAACATCTACACCACCAGTATATACATTTCCAATGGCAAACACGGCAACGCTCCAATCCGTTGTATGTGGAAGTCGTAGATCTAAAACATGTGATAGTATTTTTTTATTTATAAAAGCAATAATGGGCGCACCTCCGTCTTTCCCATTGAGAAAATATTGCTCAAGTGCAGTAAGTCAGCGTTATTAATCTAAATCATACTAAAATTTTCGCAAAAAATGGCACCATTCGGTGTAAAATACAGTGCTTAAATAACAGAATTTACGTTCCATCTGTGAATCGATTCAGTTATGCTCCCCAGTAAAGAGAGCGCCAAACCGCAAGCTCTGAGAGAAAATTCACGCCGTAGAATTGCGACAAAGCGATCGCGGGGTGTCGTCTCCGGAGGTTGTTTCTGAGTGGGCTACGTAAGTCTAGACGTGAGTTGCGCAGTGAAGAACGCATACTGAATTTCACGATTTAATTTGATTGTTAAAATACTCTACAGCTCACTCACTGCCCATCATGGATGATCAGGTTTTGGTTGAAGCCATCTTCGAAGCCATCACGATCGGGGACGAGGAAGCGGTAGAACGATGCATAGGACAGGCGACGATCGAGACCGTGTTGGAGTTCGAGCGTTCGTACGGCGAGTCCCCGGTGCATCTGTGCGTGAAGATCGGCGGCATGAGTCATCTCGGTGTAGTGCGTTGCTTATTGTCGAGTGGCTTGTTCGATAGCACCGTCGTCGATGGTGAGGGCAATACCGTGCTCACGTGTGCGTACGCCAACGGAGACAATGCGTTTGTGGAAGAGCTGATAAAAGTGGAAATTGATGGGCTAGATGATGCAACCGCCTGCTACAAGATGATGAGACACGATTCAGTGCCGATATTCAAAATGTTCCTATCCATAAAGCGGTACAACGAGACGGAAGAATTTCAACACATAGCAAGTGCGTTGATTCAAATGAACGTGAAAAACTTTCCACTGTCGGACGAGTTGCGCATCTTCTCACAGTGGAAGTTATCCGTGTACGGATTCCGCAATCTGTCGGGGAATTGGCCCGGCAGTAAGGATCCAAACGAATGGAAGTACCATATCGACGTCATCGGCGACTGTTGGAGAGTGATACATGAGAAGCACAACACCCGCCTGCACGCAGACGTCGACGACCAGTTCCTGCATCGGCTGCAGGTGCTGCACAATCACTTTTACTTTCTGAAGCACAAACAATCGCTCGGATATCTGCCAATGCAGGAGGCGATATTTTGTGTTGCGATCTTCCTCTCCATCTTCCGCAACAGTTCCCAGTTTCACGAGTACCGCCTGATGGTGAATAAGTGCATGATCATAGATTTCGTGCGCATGATCTGTGCGCAGCTAGCAATTGCTAGAAAGTATCTCGACAACACAGAAGCGGACCTACTTCAGATCACTACCCAAATCGAAGCATCCGGCGCGGCAAACAAAGACCAGCTGATCGCGCGGCTGATGGAGAAAATAGCCTCTTCCGGTATACCTAACAAGGCGCACGTCGTGAAGCAGCTGGAGGAGAGAGTGAGAACGCAAGGTTCATCGAATAAGGATGGTCTTATTAAGGATATGATGGATAAAGCGAAAAAAATCGATAAGAAATGGGCCGAGCAGATGATGGTGGAAGTCAAAAGCTTTGATCAAACTCACAAGGATCAGCTGATCGAGTTGATAGGCAAACGGTTGCGCCACGTGGCCCATCCACAGAACGTGGCGACACGACTCATGGCAGAGTGGAAGAAGGGAAAGCCTACCGCAACCATCGTAGCGGGCATCGTGTCCGGCGAAACGTTCAACTTGCAGCATCTGATGCGCAGCAAGGATCGGCGCATCAAACGGAAACTGGTCAAATGTTACATCAAAACCAAGCAGTTCTACTCGCTGTACAAGATCGTGTTCTACTGTGAGCAGATTAACACGGACCGGAAAGCAGCCGAAACCCCGATCCTGATAGACATAGCCTGCATGAAACGTGTGGTGCAGGTATTGGGTGAAGCAGTCAAGAATACACAAAACTCTGCCAATATGCCGGGAAAGGCAGAGTATGCCATCAGCACTATGCTAACCGCGCTGTTCCCGGATATGAACAAGATGCTGCGGGAAGTGTTCTCGCATAATATGTCCCTGAAGAAGGTGTTGCTGGGTGAAGAACGAATGAAGATACTGTGCGAAACGTTCAGCAAGCACATGGGCATGGTAAAGACAACGTTCCAGTTGCTTTTTGTCATTTCCGCCGCCGACGTCCGTCAGTCGTTCTACGGTGTTATGCGCCAGTGCAACTCGTTCGAGCGGCTGCGATCACTGTTGCGGTACGTTGGCAACACCGACGAATTGGAGCGCCGCCAACTAGCTTGTCACGTACAGGTAACTAAGTATTTCCACGATGCAAAGGCTACCTTCGCCGAGCTACGGGAGCTGCCCATCGGCAAGACGCCACAGTTTGCATATTTGCAACAGCAGTTGGAGGTAAAGTGCGATATCATTAAGCATGTGGATACATATTTTCAAGAAAACACCGATTTCGGCTACACCGACATACGGCAGGCATGTTTTTCTAGCGACGATCTACCGTCCGTTCACAGGTTGCTGGATTGGAAGCTTACCATGCACTGGGCAAACAAATTCTTCAAGAATGTCCGGCTATCCTGGCACAGCAATCACGTGCAGTCGATGGCAATAGAGTGGATGGATTACCGTGCGCTCAAGTACAATCCTGCGGTAATTGCGGGCTTGCTGAAAAATAGTTCCACAGTTATGGACTGCGCGGAGGAGTTTGAATACATTGTTCACACCAAGGGTCTGGCGGAAGATATAGGCGTAGCCGACGCGATTGACGAAGAAGGGTTGCAACAGCTGAACAAACGGTTGAAGCCGTACTATAACAACCTATTTTTCCTGGACAACAAGTGGCGGGTGCTGGAAGCATTTTGCAAGGAACGCAAATTACCGTGGAACAAGGAGCTTTCGGGTCAGCTTGTCAAACGCGATCAAGAGAATTTGCAGGCACTGTTTGACGGTTGCCGAGAGCGCTTGTCATTTATCATGGAGGCGCACGATCTGCGAACGCTGGAAGGGTTGACGACACGCATGTTTTATCTCCCCACACCGGTGCTTGCTTCGATTGAGCTAATTCAGCTGGAGCTTTGCGAAATGCTTTCGGCAGCGGGACACTTTGGGGATAGTTTCCACTACGTGAAGTATCGCATCCCCATGCTACAGGGAAAAAACTTTCGAAACTTTCTCGCGCATGATGCGTTGTCCTATAATCTGCTAACGGACAGCTCGATGGAGAAGATTGTTATAAATGCCTTTGTATTGAGCACCACCGAAGTTCGGCTGTTTGGTAACCACGGGAACAAAAGCGCGAACTTTAGCTTCCCATCCGTGGAAGTCACGCACCACTGGGTGGATACGCAGCAACGCCTGCTAGGACTGTTTCAAGCGCAGGACGTTCGTCAGATGCACGCGTTAGTTCGTGCCGGTGGAGAGATTAAAACCAATTTCTGCAACACGGCAAAAATGGAGTACTGTCCTGTTGAGTTTTGTGCGCTTACGCAGTTCGTGAATCCTTGTGCCCCGATGCACCCGACGACCGAGTACGTGGAGCGATATTTCGCTGGATTTAAGGAGAAACGCTCGGATGAAGAGTATCAACTTGCGATGGCGTTGAATCTGGGAGACTACGAAACGGCATTCAATCGTACGGTTGGGCGCGGTGATCGGATGATACGCGAGATGCTCTTCAGCTGGGAGGATCTTATGCCAAACGTGCGCAAGACTGATCTGTTCGTGCATTTGACCGCGGCCATGAATAGAAAACAAATTTTGAGCAAATTAATCGAACATGGTAACGAAAAGGGCGTACGAGAGATTTTGCCATACTTTGACGCTTTTAGTGCTTCGAATGAGCGAGGTCCGCTTGGCGATGCACTATTCTACTGCTCACGATCTATAGCGAATTTGCTTGTCCATCGAACAGAGTTCCCGCATCCAGCAATCCTACTGCTTTCCATCATGCTACATTGGCACGACATCTTCACAAACATGATGGCAAAGACGGATATTGATGCGTCCACTTATCAGTTCCTGCTCGTAACGACAGCACAGGCGAGAAACTATACCGCTGCACTGTATCTACTGGAAAACGACGAGTACCGGCGTTATCTGCCAGTTGTGTTTGAACCGTACTGTACGACAGCCGTTCGGTTGGGAGAACATACTGTTTTGCAGTATCTTCTGGAAGTCTGTGCATTCAAGAGCCCGCAGGATTTAGCAAAAATACTCCACGAAGCAGCTCTGACAAAGCGCTGGAACTGCGTAAAGCTACTGCTGGAGCGTGACATTCCGGTCGATGTGCTTTTTTCGGAAACTTTTCTCGACGAAAGATGCACGTTCCTTATTTTTATAAAGTTTGGGCAAAGTCGTCTTCTCGGTAGAATCAAAACAGTCAACCGTGTTATGTTCAGCACGATTGCTATACATCCATTAGCCGTTGCCATTAGACACGGAAAGACATCGCGTCGCATGATTCGAGCACTGCGCCGTTTGGGATTCGATTGGCTCGATAATTCCTCCATACTTAACGAAGCTATTCTGACCAGTGACAAGAACATCTACGCAATAATCAAACAGCGTCTAGACGACTACGATGCGACTCCTGATTTCCAGCTCGACCATTTCGGGCTCGCGTTGAGTGTACTGCAGCGTTGGAAACTAATTTCGTACGTCGAGGAAACAAAATCTGACGAGCCAGCCTTATTTTGTGCGGTACGCAGCGGAAGTATCGCGATGGTGGAAGAATTGCTGAACTGGGGACGCAAAACACGTACGATCGCCGGAATAGGTGTGCTTGGTGGCATCGTCTTCGAGCAAGAATCAACGCGCACATGTTTTGGAAAAAGAACCAGCAACCGCATGCTTTGGAATACAAAAGACGGCTGTGAGGATATGATAATCCGGCTAGAATGTTGCGCTTTGCTGGAGGAGATGATTTGGCAGGAGTTTACGATCGACACGGGTGAGTCCTCCGTTTTGGTGACGTTCAGTGTGCTGACGGCGGTAGATGAATGTATCGACCGTCCTCAAAATACGGTCCTTACTTTGAGCAATCCACAATCATTGCAGGCATGTCTGATAGACTTGCTAACGTTCTCGAACACTGTTTTAAGTCAGTGTACAGTCATTTTCGCAAAGTTTACGACAACGGAGGAATGTACGAGATATTTCTGGCAAATCGAGCAAATAAGTTGCTTGTACGATATTAAGCCGCCAGGCAGTGGGATTGATTTAACGGATACAATAAACTACAAGGACTTTGAAGGTGAAACGCCACTACACAAATGTTTTCCCAACGACTCACTGGAAATGGTGAGACTGCTGGTTGAAAACGGCGCAAATCCTCTAATTGCGGATAGCAGCGGATTGGCCGCCATTCAACTTTCTTTGCTCAACTCGCTAGATTACGCCGTGGGGCGGTATCTATTCGATGAGTGCATTCGACGCGACCTGCGCAACGAGAAAGGTACCTCGGTGCTCGAGCTTGACGACGATGTTGCCGGTAACCGATTAATACACACTGCCGTTTCGACCGGCCGGTGCGACATTATAAAGCGCTTGCTGCAACACCACGTCGATGTATCGGTGGTGAACAGCTACGGTGTAACACCGGTCCTATTTGCGATCAGTGCCAGCATGAATCGTCCGGCATTAATGATAAAGATGCTTCTCGAATACGATGCCAGCACCATCGACAAGCCTGATTCGAAGGGCAGCACGCTGCTACATTATGCTGCCCGAGAGAACAACATTGAATTGCTGCAGGTGTTATTGGAATATAAACCTAATTTAATGTTGCGCAGTGAGTTATCCGCACTGGGTTTGGCCCTAGTGCTATCGACATACTCAGGAACCTTCAGCTTGCCAGACCTGTTGAGGTGTCAGAAAATAATGACCCCATCCGTCACACACACACACACGCACACACCGTCTATCGTACGAGATTGTTTCACCCAAATGCTTGGCACACGTCCACTATCTCCTGATGCACATCTTCGTCCACCTGCGTCAGACAGGGATAGTGGCCAACGGGAACGATGAAACAGTGCTTAGGCTGCAGTGCACGCCACGTCGGTATGGCTAGGTACACGTTTCGGCCCATCGAAATGACCTGTTCCTGTCCAAATTTGGACGAGTTCAGGCATCGCTCGCAGTCTGCCTGCGCTTTGCTAATGCGGTTCATATCGCGCACCGTGCGCTCTTCAATTGCGTCCACCGAATCAGCCGAGGTCGAAGCTTTTTGATGGTCGAAAATGTTTTCCAACCGCTTGCCATCGCCCAGCTTGGAGGAAACTTTGAAGAACTGCGCATCCATGTCGTCGTTTCCGTGGCGCTCCGAACGGAATTTGTCGGATAAATCGGAACAAGGTGGTAAATTTTGCTGATAACGTTTCTGCTTCTTGGAATTGTGCCTATCGTTTGCAGCTTTGTTCGTCGTGTACGTAACAGACTCATCCGCGCTCGTCCTTCGCTTAAAGGACGAAGCTTGGGTAGGCTGCTGTTTCTTCTTCGATTGCATATCGATGCGATACGCTTTGGCAATTTCCAATTTCTTCTTTAAGCTTTCAGCTTGCGCTGTGTTGCCAAGTAATTCTGCCTTGATGATTTTGGCACCCAGTTCGTTCAACTGTTCGTCCGTCATAAGCTGTTCATCGGTAGTGTTTGTTTTGCGTTCGATTTCGGTATTCTTTTCCACTTTTGTCTCGATGGAGGCTTCGCGTGGTTCTATTTGTAGCATGTCTTTAGTGGATTTTCTCCATCCTCCATAGCTAGACCTACTCTGCTGATGCAATTCGGACACACGTCCAAAGTGGCGTTCGTCAACATTGTCTTCGTCTTCGTTGGCTGGTTTACGGAAACTGGGCAGTCCTGTACCACCATTCCTCCAGTAAGGGTTTAGCTCACGTACGCTTGTTTTGGGATCATACTGTTCGCTCAGTGTATCTTTTTTGTCCTCTTTTTTCGGTTCCTTGCTGTAGGTTGGAATTAGCATACTATTCATCCAATCATCTCGCTCTAGTTTTGGCTGTTGCATACGCTCTGGCGATTGTTGCGATTCCCCTCTGCTGTGTGCAGTTCCCGGCAATGCTTCTACCCATTCATCACTCTGGCTTCCCGAACTGGATGACGATGATCGCGGTCGTCGGTGGCGTTTGCGTTTCTTTTCTTTTTTATGTTTCTTAACCTTTTTGGATTTTTTGGTCTTTTTCTCTTTTCTCTCATGTTTTCGATGTTTCCGTTCCTGCTCACTATCGGAGGTAGAAGATCCCATCGTGAAAAAGGAATCTACTATAACCAGACTGAAAAAGAAAAGCAACGCTTTATTGAAAGCAAACGAAGAACGTAATTTTGCATCAAATGCCATTTAATGATAGAATATCAATATTTTACCCGGGATATGATAAAAATGTTCTATTCTTCTTCTTCTTCTTCTTCTTCGTCTGTTTGGCAATGCTTAGGTTGATCTGGTGAATCCAGCTTCCTGGGCCTTCACCAGGTAATCCAAAAGATTGAGCCACGAAATTAGAGACCGGCAGCTAAGGCCATATGTCCCGATTGTTAAGTTAACTGTTCTTTATCTAGTTTAACCACACAAAATCAACGTTTACATATTATTATCACTGTTCTGCTGTTGTTTGTTGTTGTTTTTTGTTTTTGTTTTGTCGTTTTGAAGTATCGCGTGTGGTTCGGCGTGTTTATCGAACATACTTGACTACTCCATCCCCGAGAAGGCATGGTTGATTGATGTTTAAACCCAACCGTTTCTTGTTGGGTATGGGTTCCTTAATACCAAGCTCATAAGCAATTTCCAGCGCTTTATCAATGGCTAGCAATTCAATTGTGCAAATAGATGTTTGGTGTGCAACCTTAAAATGGAACTCCGTTCGTTGGTCGAAATCGTTTGAGTTGCTTATTATGACTATCCCAATTCCGCATCCCTCTTCGGTTAGGCTACCGTCTGTATATATAGAGGCCTTATTCCAATTATTGTGAATTACAGTAACTCCCCGAGATACGCGGTTAGGCTAGTGGCACAGCTCCGACGCCCGTTATTTTGACGCGCGTTACTCTAAAATTGTGTGTGTGTGTGACGGATGGGGTCATTATTTTCTGACACCTCAACAGGTCTGGCAAGCTGAAGGTTCCTGAGTATGTCGATCTGATCAAGACCGCCAAATTCAAGGAACTGGCACCAACGGATCCGGATTGGTTCTACGTGCGTTGTGCCTCGATCCTGCGTCGTCTGTACCACCACAGCCCGGCCGGCGTCGGCTCGATCTGCCGCATTTATGGCGGACGTCAGCGCAACGGCGTTCGCCCGTCGCACTTCTGCCGTGCCGATGGCAGTGCCACCCGGAAGGCGGTTCAGGCCCTGGAAGCCATCAAACTGATCGAGCGACACACCGACGGAGGCCGCAAGCTGTCCAGTCAGGGCCAGCGCGATCTGGATCGCATTGCCGCACAGATCGCGAGCAAGAAGCGTGAGGCCCAGAAGAAGGAGGCCGTCCAGGTGCTGAAGCTCCAGGAATAAGTGTGCTGCTGTACATTTCCGTGCAAAACACAAACGTGAAAGTAATGTGGTCAGAATATAAGTTTACTTCTACGGGCAACAGCGACCCAACATCAAGTTACTGCTGTTGAGTGAAACAATCTAGACGTGTTGTGTTTTGTAAGTGAGAAAAATGCTGGCAAGTTATTGGTTCATTCCGCTCGGTGAAAATAGTTTTGCGTTATATATCTGATGCTGACTTGTTCGTTGTTGTTGCTGTTGTTGGCACGTGTGAAGTTTCTTTCTGCATGCGTATGTTTGATGTTTGTCGGAAAGTGTTAGTCTTGACGCGGTTCGCACGTAAATTATTACAGCGATTTTCATTGTACAACCTGCTCTATACCGCACCGATTGATAACGTTCCGGTTCAGTTTGGTTGTCGCTATCTGGCCAATAACAGATTTTTAGTGTAGATGCGTACATGTCAGACGTTCGTTTGAAATGATTTGCCTTAGCTGAACGATGACGGAGTTGAGTTAGATCAGCTGTATCCAGCACGACTGCGTGTTCTTAAATCAATTTTACAAATGTGACCACCGTCTTCTTGCCAGAGTGTTGAGATTTCTTACAGATAGCTATTTTATGCTTTCTGTTGAGCAACACTGTGAAAAACTGAAAGACGCTCGTTCGATTGTTGCATAAATTAACATCACAATCATTTGCACTGATTTTTTAAAAGTTATTTTAATCTTCTAATACATCAGCTGGTTGACGAATTTTCAACCGTTTCATATTTAGACCAATGAGTGAGAAGCGACAGAACGTTCACCGTAAAGGACGTTGATCAAGACAAAGTGGTTGAGGGTGTTGCCCTTTTCCTGAAGAAGTAAGTATCGGCACCGTGGTCGGGTGAAACAATCTCGTACGATAGACGGTGTGTGCGCGTGTGTGTGTGTGACGGATGGGGTCATTATTTTCTGACACCTCAACAGGTCTGGCAAGCTGAAGGTTCCTGAGTATGTCGAAAATAGATTTCATGTAAATTAGGCAGCACTCTAGTATTTTTTTCTAAAACAGTTTTATTCGAAGCAAACTTTGTAACATTTATCTCCAGTTCAACATGAAGTAATATTTTTTGGAAGAGTTAATTAGAGATTACTTCGTTTCGTTTTAACTATGAATCGTTCCAACAGAATATAATATATTGTATATGTTTGGTAGGTTAGTTGACAGAGCGCCACCTGTTTTTATCCCACCAAAGGTTCACTTCGATTCAACCCTGCTGCAGACGCGAGCGAGTTATTTTCCGGATGTTGACGAACCGTCAGTAGTGTCAAACGCCGCATTTCGCCTGACAGACGTCAAACGTCTCGCCATCTTAGCTTCTTTCGATCTCTTTTTCCGGTTGCGCTTGCAAGTGAAAGGTATGTTGGCCGCAATTTCGGTAGAATAAGCGCCGTAAAAGTGAGAAAACCGCGATTTACAGGTGCTTTATGCCTCAAAGTAACTTCTATCGTTGCTATCTTCTAGTATTCGACAAAGATAGTGGTTGTAGAGGCGAATAACCTGTGCAAAAGCCTGGTTAATGTTGTTTCCCTCTGGGAAGGTTATGTGGCCTCGCCGTGTTGTGGTGGCAGACTAGGGCTAATGGTGTTCCCACCGGGGCGGAATGGTTTAACGTGCCTAATGTACTATGTGTTTTTGCTTCATTCTAGATGCCTGGAATCACCGTAAAGGACGTTGATCAAGACAAAGTGGTTGAGGGTGTTGCCCTTTTCCTGAAGAAGTAAGTATCGGCACCGTGGTTTCGTTCCCGTTGGCCACTATCCCTGTCTGACGCAGGTGGACGAAGATGTGCATCAGGAGATAGTGGACGTGTGCCAAGCATTGGTGCAGATGTTCCGCAAGCACCAGATGGAGGTGGTGTTCTTCGAAACCGTTCGCTATCTGCACCGTAACCCCCACACTTACATTCAGTGCGTCCCGGCCAAAGACTACGAAATGGCTCCATTTTACTTCAAGAAAGCGATTCTGGAATCGGAAACCGAGTGGGCTATGAACAAGAAGCTACACAACGTCGATGGCTTCAACGTGCGACGAACGATTCCGAAAGGCCTGCCCTACTTTTGGGTCAACTTTAATATGGAAAATGGGTTCGCGCACGTTATCGAAGATCAAGAATCGTTCCCGGTCACGTTTGCAACGGTACGTGCACAATTTTGTGTTGCTTAGAGATAATTTTATTATTCTTTATTTTATTGTTTACAGGAAACAATTGCGGGCATCCTTGGCTTAGATACGAGGGATTGGCGCAAACCACGGAAAGAAATGTATCCGGCACAAAAAGTGGATGAGTTTAAAAGTTGGTGGCGAGAATATGACGGAGTTTTGCAAGCGAAATAATAATGTAAAGCGTAATGATTTTCAATTAAACATACTTACAAATTTTATATTTATGCTGATTATTTGACCATCTGAAAGCCTCAATAACACACAAAACCCGAATTGCAATGTGTCAGTTTGGTTGTCGCTATCTGGCCAATAACAGATTTTTAGTGTAGATGCGTACATGTCAGACGTTCGTTTGAAATGATTTGCCTTAGCTGAACGATGACGGAGTTGAGTTAGATCAGCTGTATCCAGCACGACTGCGTGTTCTTAAATCAATTTTACAAATGTGACCACCGTCTTCTTGCCAGAGTGTTGAGATTTCTTACAGATAGCTATTTTATGCTTTCTGTTGAGCAACACTGTGAAAAACTGAAAGACGCTCGTTCGATTGTTGCATAAATTAACATCACAATCATTTGCACTGATTTTTTAAAAGTTATTTTAATCTTCTAATACATCAGCTGGTTGACGAATTTTCAACCGTTTCATATTTAGACCAATGAGTGAGAAGCGACAGAACGACAGTAACGAATCCAATCTTAATGCGTTGCTGTATAAAGATTGGTGTAATTTTAAATAAGGTGGTTGGTGCCCTTGATCACTTTGATAGTTTTTTTTAATTCATTTTTAGGTGATCGAAAAATTCGAAAAAAAAACTGGACTGTGAAGTATTTTAGAAAACATCAGGATGAGAGACGAAGTTTGGAAATTGGAAAAAGTTCAAATGAATCACACTCATTCTATGAAGGGTTAGCTATTTTCATTTTTTTAAGAACTGTCATGATGGCTAGTTCAGTCCCCTTTAGTTTAAAAAAGAGAATATTCCAATGCTTTTCTTACAAAAGACATGCTAATGCACAAGAAAGATGATTATTTTTACTGTTCAATTTAATATTCCAATGCTATGCGTCTGTCTTATGGTCAGATATTCAAATCCCTACTGAGGTGTTCGTACATATGCAGAAATGACTATCACACTTAATCTAGTCATGAAAAATAGAAATTGCGATTGGAAGTTGTTGTGCGTATGAACAACACGTGCCCACTTTAACCTACCACCTTAATCGGCAAATTTCGCACGGCTTATTCCGCTATCCCAGTCAGTCAATTGTATGCTGAGTGTTAAGTTTATGTATTGTTTACAAAAGATCCGAAAGGGTCAGTTTCAAGCTACTCGGCCACCTCGCAGTGAGTTCAATAACTCCGTGCAATTAGATTATTTTTTTAAATGTTGACAATATTTGACATAGCCAAGCCCTAAACGATACATGATAGTACAATATTTCCCCGAGAGTTATTTGCTGGTAATTCCATAGTATTACCATAATTTATACAAATCGGAGTGAAATTTTCATTTTGCACTCAGATAATGAATCCGTGATTTTTTTTTTGCCACAACAACCTTAATTAGGATTCTAAGCATACCATTTCTAGCTTTGATCGACTTTGTTATTTTACCCCTAGCCTGCATAGTCAAATCTGTGTACGGAGGAATGGTCCAGTTAAGATTTGAACCCACAACTTGTGGTGAATCTATCTTCAGGCTGAATATTACTGGCTGATGATATTTGTATATACGTCAAGCTAGAATGTGGCTGATGTTAATAACCAAACCATAATTATTACATACTTACAAATGAAAAGGTAAGACATCTTTTGACAAGCTCTTATTCTTTCATTGATTTTATAAATTATTACTTTTAAACACATCTTTAAAACATTATTAATTCACATTTTATTATCTTTAACAGAAGTACATTCCTTCATCAAATAACTAATACCGCATTATTACCCGTATCGTTGCTGTTGTACAGATCGATGTGTTAGATTCGTAGAGAGTTAGAGAGATTTGCAGAGAGTTAGCCAAACTGTAAAATGATTCCGAAAAATGCCATATTTGTTGAAGCTGGTGAACCGCTTTCGCCGATTTCCGATTATATACCCGTGCCAGTAGGGCAATTTGCAAAAGAATCACAGCTATAAAATGCTATTTCTTGATAGATTTGTTTTTAGATTAATTATCAGTCAAAGTCAGTTAGCCACCAATCGAGGTGCAGAGAATAAGCAGTTCATTGAGCAACTTTTCCGATTCAGTTAAACCCTGTAGCTGTATGACATGGGCTATCGTTACGTTCGGGTTCCGGGGCAGTTTACCCTCGACAACGGATTTCAGTCTAGGCAAATCGCGTTCATCAGCATCCTCTAGCGTGTGCTGCAGTTCGTATTCGAGCAGACCCTTCGACAGCTCGTAGTCGTCGCAGATCAGCGATAATACTACGATGTCGTCATCCTCGTCAGCCTGAGTGATTCCCAGGATACCGTTTTCGATCGCATAATTTAGCAAACGTTTTGCAAAGTTCGTATACCGC
>KZ067470.1:165415-180428 GCA_002091845.1 Anopheles cracens | reverse complement strand
AACTCGCGAGCAATTTTATGCAGAATGGTTCGGTAGGATACATCCCTCGATGAAATCGCTCCATCGACGGGCAGCGATGAGACATATATGAATTGAGGTCAACGATAATCAGTCCTCATTTCGCCACGGAGCGGTGTACGAAGCACAAAGTGTGGCGAAATGTCAATCATCGAACGCGGTCGGAAACCGCGCCCTGGAGCGTAAATTGAAAATTGATAGCATTTTCCCCCTGGATGGCCATATTCAGCCCATTAGCCGGTTCGGACGGTTCCAAATGCAAAACGACGGAGGAGCGCGTGGATTGACTCAAGCTCAGGGATCTTTTTCGTGTGTTTGGTGTGTTGCAACGACACAGAGAGGTGTGTTCCCCCAACAGCAAAGACTCCTCTGTTTGTGCTTGCCGGAGTTCGACCGCAGTCGTTCCAGACTTGCCGCAGCAGCAGTAACAGCTTTTGCATTATCTCGGCTGCGAAGAACGACAAAGCTTACACCGGCACGTAAGCGCATTTAGGGATTTTTGGTTTCGCCCGTTTGAGTAGGGTTTCGAAGAGCGTTACTTGCATTGCCTATTTATTTGCGGTTCCTCCACCACCACAACACGCATTAATATTTTTGCAGCGTGCGCACACACTAAACCCAGACCGAAACAGGCCGGTACGAACCCGGCGACAAAGCCTGGGAATGTTTTTTTTATTCTTCTGAAGTTTTTTTTTTGTACTTCTCAACATGTAGCTGGAGAACAGAATGGCAAGCAAAAAAGGCTCGCCCAGGAACACATGAAGCAACGAGGTGCGTTAGGTTCGCGGCTCAAGCTAAAATGTGTTATGGCAACCCTTGAGGCTATCCGTTGCCGCTACAGCGTGAAGGAGGAGTATTTGTGCATACGTGAGAGCGTGCGGCCACCAGCGCTGTTGCGGTACTTTCCACAAGGAGAACCTTCCGTGGGCGAGAAATGAATCTCTTCGGGGAAGAGATGCGGACAGATGGGATGGGATGACACTAAAGGTACCACAATCTGGTGGTTTTCTGGTTATAATGCATCCACAATTCCCGTGGGTCATCCAAGAAGAGTATTTCATTTTGCTTATAAAGCTGAAGACCATTGTGCATACGGCAAGAATCCACATTTAATTTGTAGATTATTATTGAAATTTTAATATCAGAAATATAGTCCAACAAAATTTCAAAGCAGAATTGAGAAATACAGTATAGATTAGAGTTGCTTTTGTATTTGCATAGTATGTAGCGCTTGCGGAAAGATTTTAGTGTATATTTGCGATTGTAAGTTTCGGGATTTGAACCGTGTTCCGGTGATCGACAGCCGAGCGCTTTACCTTTGGCACCAAACAGCCTACCAATTTTAAAGGAGCATATACTCATATAAAAAGGAGCACGCACTCCAAAATTACTTTGGGATATGTTATGACTTGTTCATGACGAACATGTTTTAGTTGAGAACTGAGAACGAAACTACAAAAAAGAATCAATTTCATTATCTGGAGCAGAATTAATAGTACGTCGAATTAAAAGAACTACCTTTGCACGATGCACGCCGAAAGGCAATTTCAACAAACCGTCCAGCGAGCGTACATGTTTGCACCAGCCCAGTACGGACAGTTTCCGTTTTAAAAACGTCTCAATTAAAAAAACTTGCCCATGCCCGCATCTCCCGCGACGAGCTATAAATCACTTTTTCCCATTGCAATTAGAATTAATGGCGAAACCCGCCACCGGGAGCAGCAGCGGGAGCAGTGTGGTGAATTAATTAAATTGATCCTTTCGATAGCAGAATTAAACCATAATACAATGTTTGCGTCGCCCGAAGTGCATTCGCACGGTAGGGTGCAACATTTCAAGCTCGGAAAGCGAAGGTAAGGTCTCCGATCGAACCACCTGGAGCGCTTGTTGTGTATGTTTTACCCCCGTCAAGTTTGTGTGCGCGTACGCGTTTAACCTCTTTAAGTGGTTGCTTCGGTCCTGTTTTCGCAGACCACGTGTCTCGCTCCCGTTCCGATGAAAGTTACCCGCCGCCTGGTGCCTTCGGCCTTTTTGCATACATCAAAAAAGGCCCGAAAAACGGCGACGCATGTGTGCACGCAGCCCCCCCCCCCCTCCCCCCCCGGTACGCATTTAATCCGAAGGTTCTCCGGCACCGGTCGTTAATTTACGTATCGCGCAACACATGTACACCGCACCGTGGTGAAATTTCGATTTTCTCAGCTCTTTCTGTGCCGGTCGTTGGCCACGAATATTAGCCTCTTTATTTTGCGTCCCATTTCGGACGCGCTACCGCACACAAACCCTACACTCTGCCCTCCCCGGGAAGGCTGAAGAGGTTAACCTCCCGAACCTTGCCACCACTTTCTTGTCTGGTGCCTGGTGCGGAGTGCTACGTAATCGTTCCACACTGCAGCAAAACGGATCTCTGTGCAGGGACGCGCAAAAACAACAGCGCAAGCAACACATCGTGGCGTGGTTCGATCGGAAACTAACAAATGTTTCTTTGACGTTGATTTTCCACCCGTAACGGTGGGCCTAGGGCACGGAACCGGCGTTAGGTGCGATATTTGCGTCGCCCGAAGTGCATTCGCACGCTAGGGTGCAACATTTCAAGCTCGGAAAGCGAAGGTAAGGTCTCCGATCGAACCACCTGGAGCGCTTGTTGTGTATGTTTTACCCCCGTCGAGTTTGTGTGCGCGTACGCGTTTAACCTCTTTAAGTGGTTGCTTCGGTCCTGTTTTCGCAGACCACGTGTCTCGCTCCCGTTCCGATGAAAGTTACCCGCCGCCTGGTGCCTTCGGCCTTTTTGCATACATCAAAAAAGGCCCGAAAAACGGCGACGCATGTGTGCACGCATGTTCCACTTCTTTCAGGCCGGGGAGCCTCGGAGTAGCCTTTTTTCAACTATCCCGCGCCCACTTGTACTTATTATGCCGCCAATATGTATGCAGATTGGGTACAAAATGGGAAATAAATTAACTGTACCATCAATACACGCATGCACACGTTGATGTGTTTTTTTCTTGTTTGGGAAGGAACGTAAACATACATAATGGAGGGTGAAGAATTACAATTTCGCGTACGCTTGGAAGGCGTTTCTTACCACTCGACGCGGCTCAGTGACAGCTCCGCAATGAGATTGACATCTGAACCTATTTAAAATATTTTTTTTTTAAATAGATGTTCCGGAGGGTTGCGTGCGTGCGTATATGTGGATGTGAAAAGACAACAAGCTCCAATTAACAACCATTTCGCATACGTTGTATCCAGTTCCGTCGTATTGCGTTTTACAATATCTATACTTAAAAAAGGGAGAGCTTTTCCGTATGTTTTGTTATGTTGGCCTATATTTGGCCTTTATAGTCGATAGAGCTATTAACAATATGGGATTTAATCTTACGGGGAGAACAACCTATGTTTATTAGGCATTTACTAGTCTAGATATCTGAACAATGGAACTGATCAAAATGGATACCCCCCCCCGGTACGCATTTAATCCGAAGGTTCTCCGGCACCGGTCGTTAATTTACGTATCGCGCAACACGTGTACACCGCACCGTGGTGAAATTTCGATTTTCTCAGCTCTTTCTGTGCCGGTCGTTGGCCACGAATATTAGCCTCTTTATTTTGCGTCCCATTTCGGACGCGCTACCGCACACAAACCCTACACTCTGCCCTCCCCGGGAAGGCTGAAGAGGTTAACCTCCCGAACCTTGCCACCACTTTCTTGTCTGGTGCCTGGTGCGGAGTGCTACGTAATCGTTCCACACTGCAGCAAAACGGATCTCTGTGCAGGGACGCGCAAAAACAACAGCGCAAGCAACACATCGTGGCGTGGTTCGATCGGAAACTAACAAATGTTTCTTTGACGTTGATTTTCCACCCGTAACGGTGGGCCTAGGGCACGGAACCGGCGTTAGGTGCGATGTTTGCGTCGCCCGAAGTGCATTCGCACGGTAGGGTGCAACATTTCAAGCTCGGAAAGCGAAGGTAAGGTCTCCGATCGAACCACCTGGAGCGCTTGTTGTGTATGTTTTACCCCCGTCGAGTTTGTGTGCGCGTACGCGTTTAACCTCTTTAAGTGGTTGCTTCGGTCCTGTTTTCGCAGACCACGTGTCTCGCTCCCGTTCCGATGAAAGTTACCCGCCGCCTGGTGCCTTCGGCCTTTTTGCATACATCAAAAAAGGCCCGAAAAACGGCGACGCATGTGTGCACGCATGTTCCACTTCTTTCAGGCCGGGGAGCTGGGGGCGTTCGTAGCCTCCGAGTAGCCTTCTTTTTTCAACTATCCCGCGCCCACTTGTACTTATTATGCCGCCAATATGTATGCAGATTGGGTACAAAATGGGAAATAAATGAACTGTACCATCAATACACGCATGCACACGTTGATGTGTTTTTTTCTTGTTTGGGAAGGAACGTAAACATACATAATGGAGGGTGAAGAATTACAATTTCGCGTACGCTTGGAAGGCGTTTCTTACCACTCGACGCGGCTCAGTGACAGCTCCGCAATGAGATTGACATCTGAACCTATTTAAATTTTTTTTTTTTTAAATAGATGTTCCGGAGGGTTGCGTGCGTGCGTATATGTGGATGTGAAAAGACAACAAGCTCCAATTAACAACCATTTCGCATACGTTGTATCCAGTTCCGTCGTATTGCGTTTTACAATATCTATACTTAAAAAAGGGAGAGCTTTTCCGTATGTTTTGTTATGTTGGCCTATATTTGGCCTTTATAGTCGATAGAGCTATTAACAATATGGGATTTAATCTTACGGGGAGAACAACCTATGTTTATTAGGCATTTACTAGTCTAGATATCTGAACAATGGAACTGATCAAAATGGATATTTTCACAAAAAAGGTAATTTAAAGTCTAGTAGCTCATGGTTGAGGGAGAAATCACAACTATTCGCCATTGTAACCAGAAGATCTCATTATGTGCAGGACGAAATATCCTTTATCGAATGGTTTGTACATACTATCATCAGCATCACTCATCCGGAACAGTCAACAAATTAATCTTACGGGGAGAACAACCTATGTTTATTAGGCATTTACTAGTCTAGATATCTGAACAATGGAACTGATCAGAATGGATATTTTCACAAAAAAAAAGATAATTTAAAGTCTAGTAGCTCATGGTTGATGGAGAAATCACAACTATTCGCCATTTTACCAGAAGATCCCATTATGTGCAGGACGAAATATCCTTTATCGAATGGTTTGTACATACTATCATCAGCATCACTCATCCGGAACAGTCAACAGCGGATGGGAGCGTTCTTATCGCAAAGGTACACACAAGATCCCGCCGAGACGACGATGGACGGTGACTTTTTTATCTCCCTGTACTTCTCATCTATCCATCTTCATCGCAAGCAGTGAAGGCATCTCGTCGCGTCTTGTCGTCCGGGTGACACATCTCATAACGGAGGAGAGAAAAAAAATATCCCCAAACCGTGATCGTGATGGCGAATCTCACCCTCCCCATGGCGCGCTGGACGACATGAAATTCGCATTAGAGCTTTCACCGTGCACACTTCCCCCCCATTTCACCCGCAGTAATCATTATGCAAATATAGCTGAAGCGTCGAACAAACAGACGTCCTAATTAAACATTGCCGAGCGCATCGAGCGCTAATTAAATGCCCGTTCGGCTTCAGCGTTCTTATCGCAAAGGTACACACAAGATCCCTCCGAGACGACGGTGGACGGTGGCTTTTTTATCTTCTTGTACTTCTCATCTATCCATCTTCAACGCAAGCAGTGAAGGCATCTCGTCGCGTCTTGTCGTCCGGGTGACACATCTCATAACGGAGGAGAGAAAAAAAAATATCCCCAAACCGTGATCGTGATGGCGAATCTCACCCTCCCCATGGCGCGCTGGACGACATGAAATTCGCATTTGTGCATCGTTGCAGTATTCTCCCCCGGCGCTGGACGCTTCGGAAGCGATCGATAGCGGGCGCACGCTAAGTGCTGCAACTGCCATGCGATGATGGATAGCGGGCGCGACGTCCTGGACCTGGGTACACAACGAGCTTCTGCAGCGCGCGCATGTATGTGTGTGTGTTCGATCTAGCCGGGCGTGGGACGGCCGTAATTAAGCTAATGGAAGATCCGTCCCGCGAGCAGACAGACAGCCGTAGACAGGCACGGATGGGATCCATATTTGCGCTTAATAGCGGAAAGTTATTGCACCCGGTACGAGCGCTAGAATGTTCTAGGCCCTCGCCCGGCATTGGTTTCATATGAGATGTTATTCATTTAACGAAATACTCATTCATTAGACTGAAGTGAACGGCTTGATGCAAGGAAAGAAAAAGCTCAATAATCTCTGCATGCTAATTTTTTTATCTCCCTAGGATCCGAGATGAGATCATCGTTTCTGCACTGCTAGCCCTATCTAGAGTTTGACGAAAAACCTCGTAGCAAAAATCAAACCCCATTCGATGTGTGTGTGTTGGAACGGTGCACGGGCTACGAGTGGGCAAACATTATTCCGTACACGATGCCTCAAATATGTGCTTTGGAAGCAAATAGGGACGGCGGAAATCGAACTGCAATATATCCCATATCCACTCATCGTGATTTCCTCCGTGTCCACGGGGCGGCGTGCCGCATGATGTTTGCCCCGTCCGTGTGGATTGTGTACGGGGTGCGGAATGTTTATTTATTTTCCTTTTTCGAGCCCGACCCACGAGCGTCCTCCCCCTCGAGAGGGTTGTCGCATATGTGCCGTTTGTCGTGCGCTTTTTGGAGATGCAGTTTCTGTGCAAATCAGGCCTGAGAGAGCATGAGACATGAATGCGTAAATGGCATGCAAATCGTTTCGCATGCGTTGCTTTACGCAGCAGCAAGCTAGTATGTTGGACGGATTAAGAGGGGGAGATATAATATAGAGGCTAGTCAGCAGTGCTTGGAAGGATTCATGTTGCATGTGACACTGCTGTTCTTGGAGTGGAACTGTTACTAAACAAAATGTATATAAATTTTACATAAAATTATTGCATTAAATACACTTTAATTTGAGTTGACTAGTCTGGAAATCACCGAGCAAACCTGGGAAAAGATTGAAATTCAGAAAATAAATATGCTGAGAAATTGAATATCTGTCAGTGCACTTAGACACTTAGACCATATGGCAACCAACTTTGCCGCCATACTTTATTTGCTATCATTCACTTTCAAACATGATTCCACGCCGCCGAAAAACGCATTACGAAAAACGAAATATGTATTTTTTTAAATTGAAAACGGATGAAACACATATTACACCGGAAAACACTAGAATACTTCCACATAGGAGAAGCAAAAACGGTTGTGTTTGTTCGACCCTTGAAAACAGCGAATGTGGAGAACATGAGCAAAGTGGAAAACCAGCTCGACAGTTGCCACGCGTATGTAAATTCCATTCCATTGAGCGTGTTTCACTTCTTTTCATTCCAGTTTGGCAATATCAGGCTCCACACACGCCGAATCAGTTTTCCCTCCCACTTCTCGACGAATACAGTCAGTTTGAAATTTCAATGGATATTTTTTTTCTTTTGATATTTGGTTGAGCAAATTAAACATTAATGAGTTTAGCGAACGATATTCTTTTTCACTCCGTTACCGCTGGCTGGCACGGCTTTTATTTCTCATCGATTGACTTGCCGGCAGTGAACCGTTCGCACGTGGTAGGTAGGTCGAATTAGCAAACACCTCCATCGGGCGTGAGTGTTTGTGTCGGTTTGTGTATCTGGAAGCGGGGCGTCCCATTAGGGTTGATTAATTATGCAACCGGGAGCGGAGCGGTTGGTCTCTGGAGTGTAGAGTTGAGAATCACAGTTCTGATGTACACTTGCAGGCTCGTATATTCCAATGAATTGATTGCTGAAAAATGCAGAACTTTTGAATGACTTCACTTGAATGACCCACATAGAAAGTAGGGCGAATTTTTGTTGAATGTGATCATGGATATAAGAGCAAACATTTGCTTGAAAAGCAAAAAAATACAGGAAATATAAAGGCATATCATTAACAAGCATTATCTATTAGGGAGCAATCTTCCAGGCAGGATCTAATTGAATCCTCCAACATCTAAATCTTTCCCCGCACATGAAATAGTGCGCATTAATACCCTGTCCAGTTGAGCGGCTTACGGAACCCTTTACTACCTACTTGAACGATAGCGTTGAATTCGACAGTATCCATTTTAATGGAATACGCAATGAAGATCCTGCCCGATGCGGTGTGCCGGGTGAATTAAAAGCACACCGACATGCTGTCCGGTTCAATGATATTGTTTCGCGCAAATTAATGATATTGAAGTGGGGTTTTTTTCGCCCCTTTTTCCATTTGCCATCGCTATCGAAACGGATAAGTGTTTTAAACGGTGAGTGAAAAATTTCATTACGCGCATGTGACTCGGAAGTGTTGGCCAACTTTCTCTACCAAATCGAAACACAGATAGGCGACCGATATTTCACGCCTGCATGGGCAAAAGCGAACGAGCCCAAGATACCGGGCAGCACCGGGACGCAATGCTTTTGAGAACAAACGCGAAACACCATCGATTCGATTATCATTCGTTCTACCGAGAAACGAAGAAATGAAATCATTTGCCCCGAAAACCCCGGCCAAACTTTAATGATAAAACTTTGGCTGCGAGGAGTTGTTTCTCGCGATAACCATTCGCCCGAGGTGGGTGGGGTGGGCCGGGAGGGGTTAGGGTTGGGTGTTGGGACCACTTCGCTAATAAGCCATTTTTCGCGGGTTGACGCCACGGTTGTGGTAGTTGTGTTTAATTGTATTCATTACAGCTTCGCGGAAAATGGAGCGCTGGAGAAATTTCATCATTCCGTTGGATTCGAACAAATTCATTGCTCGATGCAAATGTTATTCGATGTGAACGTTGATGGGAACATTATTTTTTGTCTCTCTGTAATAGAGAGTTTTCGGTTCAAGCCAATGAGAAAACCGAACCAAACACGACTGGTTTTTTGTTGATCAAAGTTGCTGTTGCTGAATATTCCAAAAAGCAACATTATCATTAATGTTGCAATCATAAAACCCGACGCGGGCAACTTCTGATAACGAATAATTTGTGGCACTTTGCAAATGAGATCCACGCCCCTCGAACGCAAATCTTGCCGGCTTTATGTCAACCGCCGTAACTAGCCCCACACGCACCTCGCGAAATGCCTCTGCGAACGAGTACGGCAATTAAAAGTTTCATTACCGCTCGCCACGTTTGATCAGTGCAGGAAACTAATGCTCTCAGCGGGCCGTTTGCTGCTGCTGCCGCGTACCGTGGGCGTCGCGTCGCGAAAACCGTGACTTCGATTAAAATGTTTTCCATCAGCGCGAAACTTTGATTGCGCTTGCTCAAAATCCGTCGCCTAACAACCCACCCGGGCTAGTAGTTTGAGGTAAACACAGATCTCGCAGCTGGGTGTTCGGATTGCAAAAGCCCGCGTGTGTTTCTCGACGCACACCGGAAAGGAGCACGGGGTGGAGTAAGGGGTGGGGCGCGATGTAAAACTAGTAGTCAAACACGGGACTCACCCGAACGCGGGGCAAATTGGATTGGAATTAACGAGCCAATGCTTACAACAACGGTTTGGAGGAGACCGCGAATGAATGCACCCCACGGAATTATGCTTATGAAATTTAATTGGGCGGCGGTGTGCGTAAAAAGCTCGTGACTATGATGATTCAACACTGGCACACAGACAATGAATATATTCATCTGTAGTTTAGCGAATTTTATGCGAACCCAATCCGGTGCCCTGCCGTGCGCGGGAGATACTTAACACCTGAAATCGTCGTCTGTCATCCACTCATTAGCGTGCGAGCGTACGCAGCGGCGGCACGAGAGCTTGAATATTATGCAATCCCGAAAGCAATTGTGCGACGTGCATGCAACACACACCGACACACTTGCAACACCGTGCGCCCGCGCGCCTAATTGTCCCCTCAAGGGCCATCCACCCCGTGTCACTGCTGCCAACGTAAGCCGCCTCCCCCTCCCGAAGGCTCCGGTCGGGGCGAGTGGAGAGTGTGGAGAGTTCTAATTAAGAGACGGCGACTTCTAGTAGGCGCACACATATCACCCCGTCATCTTCATGCTGGTACAAATTAAATCGTTTGTGCAGGCCGTATAGCGTTAGCATTTTTTACACTGCTTTCGTGTAGACGAGCACTAGATCGGCCATCATTCTGTGGCAACCATGCACCATTGCACCTTGGACGCGAATTTATGATGATACGCCATGGTATGATGCCAGCACGGAGCGAATTTCGCTTCACTCGTATGAAAAGAAAGATGATCTCGTGCTTCGCCCGCATGCGCGTCTAATAAATTTGCGAACTATGCGCTGCGGCGTTCCATTCCGGCAACTACATCTCAATTAAATAGTAGAAGAATGCTTCCGATCCTTATCTCATTAGTAGTGTTGAAAGAAGTGATTAAAAATCCGTAAACAGCAGCCATGCGAGTTTATTGATGGTATCACTTGATAGGAAAACTCTCCGTAAATATCTACGCCACAACGTGGAACGAATGAAGAAGACAAAAACACACACACTAATTCTTCGCAACACGCAACCCATTAATTTACCACTAAGGTTCCAAATTTACTCCGGCAGCAATTTGCAATCCAACTCAGGGTCAATCGGGTAGATGGAGGCGCCTGGTGGTAGAGAGAGAGCTCGTAAAAATATTTCCCTTTCGAATAGGGTCCATCATCAATGGCAAACTTTGATTGCGCTTGCTCAAAATCCGTCGCCTAACAACCCACCCGGGCTAGTAGTTTGAGGTAAACACAGATCTCGCAGCTGGGTGTTCGGATTGCAAAAGCCCGCGTGTGTTTCTCGACGCACACCGGAAAGGAGCACGGGGTGGAGTAAGGGGTGGGGCGCGATGTAAAACTAGTAGTCAAACACGGGACTCACCCGAACCCGGGGCAAATTGGATTGGAATTAACGAGCCAATGCTTACAACAACGGTTTGGAGGAGACCGCGAATGAATGCACCCCACGGAATTATGCTTATGAAATTTAATTGGGCGGCGGTGTGCGTAAAAAGCTCGTGACTATGATGATTCAACACTGGCACACAGACAATGAATATATTCATCTGTAGTTTAGCGAATTTTATGCGAACCCAATCCGGTGCCCTGCCGTGCGCGGGAGATACTTAACACCTGAAATCGTCGTCTGTCATCCACTCATTAGCGTGCGAGCGTGCGCAGCGGCGACACGAGAGCTTGAATATTATGCAATCCCGAAAGCAATTGTGCGACGTGCATGCAACACACACCGACACACTTGCAACACCGTGCGCCCGCGCGCCTAATTGTCCCCTCAAGGGCCATCCACCCCGTGTCACTGCTGCCAACGTAAGTCGCCTCCCCCTCCCGAAGGCTCCGGTCGGGGCGAGTGGAGAGTGTGGAGAGTTCTAATTAAGAGACGGCGACTTCTAGTAGGCGCACACATATCACCCCGTCATCTTCATGCTGGTACAAATTAAATCGTTTGTGCAGGCCGTATAGCGTTAGCATTTTTTACACTGCTTTCGTGTAGACGAGCACTAGATCGGCCATCATTCTGTGGCAACCATGCACCATTGCACCTTGGACGCGAATTTATGATGATACGCCATGGTATGATGCCAGCACGGAGCGAATTTCGCTTCACTCGTATGAAAGGAAAGATGATCTCGTGCTTCGCCCGCATGCGCGTCTAATAAATTTGCGAACTATGCGCTGCGGCGTTCCATTCCGGCAACTACATCTCAATTAAATAGTAGAAGAATGCTTCCGATCCTTATCTCATTAGTAGTGTTGAAAGAAGTGATTAAAAATCCGTAAACAGCAGCCATGCGAGTTTATTGATGGTAGCACTTGATAGGAAAACTCACCGTAAATATCTACGCCACAACGTGGAACGAATGAAGAAGACAAAAACACACACACTAATTCTTCGCAACACGCAACCCATTAATTTACCACTAAGGTTCCAAATTTACTCCGGCAGCAATTTGCAATCCAACTCAGGGTCAATCGGGTAGATGGAGGCGCCTGGTGGTAGAGAGAGAGCTCGTAAAAATATTTCCCTTTCGAATAGGGTCCATCATCAATGGCTCTCCTTCTACGGGGCATAATGGTTTCTGTCAGCCCGTTCGCCCCATTCGCCAACCCATCTCAACGGGAAATTTGCGTGAGGATTTGTTTTTGGTGTGGCTACAAAGAAGCAGCGGCAGGAAGCAGGAAGCTACAGACGGCTCAGCTGAGCTGGACAGGGTAGATTTTATCATCGCAAGCACTTTCCGTACCTATTCTTTTTCACTCCGTTACCGCTGGCTGGCACGGCTTTTATTTCTCATCGATTGACTTGCCGGCAGTGAACCGTTCGCACGTGGTAGGTAGGTCGAATTAGCAAACACCTCCATCGGGCGTGAGTGTTTGTGTCGGTTTGTGTATCTGGAAGCGGGGCGTCCCATTAGGGTTGATTAATTATGCAACCGGGAGCGGAGCGGTTGGTCTCTGGAGTGTAGAGTTGAGAATCACAGTACTGATGAACACTCACATGCTTATATATTCCAGTGAATTGATTGCTGAAAAATGCAGAACTTTTGAAGGACTTCACTTGAATGACCCACATAGAAAGTAAGGCGAATTTTTGTTGAATGTAATCATGGATATAAGAGCAAACATTTGCTTGAAAAGCAAAAAAAAAGACAGGAAATATAAAGGCATATCATTAACAAGCATTATCTATTAGGGAGCAATCTTCCAGGCAGGATCTAATTGAATCCTCCAACATCTAAATCTTTCCCCGCACATGAAATAGTGCGCATTAATACCCTGTCCAGTTGAGCGGCTTACGGAACCCTTTACTACCTACTTGAACGATAGCGTTCATTTCCTTCCTCTCCGGGGAGGTCCACTTGCACGCTGATGTACGTTCCCCATTTCTTGGCCTTGCTTTTCGCTGCTTGCCGCTGCGACCACCTCTCTCTATCGACCGAATTATCAAACAGCAGCCGAGTTAGATGATAGCCGGATACCGGCTGCGGTACCGCAACGAAGGTGCGCCGCCTTTTTGACTATAAATCTTGAATTGATTTCATCGATTCAACCGGCTGCTGGTGGAAATCCGAAATAGAAAACGCAACGTGCCCGAACCCGACCCGGCCCGGGGACGGATTTGACCGGGAAGCCAGCTGAAGGGACGCTCGAAACTAATGGTCGAACGGTAGTTCTACACCAAACGGAACGCACACCGGGAACTCCCGGGGCGAGTGGATGACTGTGTATGTGTGTGTGTGCGGTAGGGTAAGATTAAGTTTCCTCATCTTACGGCTTTGAATTTTAATTTACTAGCGTCCATTAGTAAAACGTCGAGCGTACTGGGGAAGTACGGAAATGTGCGGAGTTGGGTCGTGGTTCTAAATTGAGAATGGCGGACAACGACAGGGAGGGCCAACCGCCCTTTCCAAGTGCGTTCCTCCGAAGAATCATGCACTTGCGCGAGTGCGGTGCTGAAATGAGCTTCCAATCAGTGGCTCCACTGACCCACAGGGCTTTGGAGGCTGCCGTCGGCACCGGTGGATCGCAAGGTGAGAGTACCCGATTGTTTATATTCATTACAACAACGCCCAGATTAATGATGACCGTAAATTTCCGTTTTTCCTCTGTAGTACAAGCCGCAGCGGTGCCGGTTGTGCTGCCGGTTTTGCGGCCGATCACTCCCGCCCAGAAACACGCCGGCTCTATTTATTGGGCCGCTCCCTTCATCGCTAGGTAGGAGGAACACCCGGCAGTTATTCGTTCAGCCGAACGGAATCGATTCGTTGTTTAATCTATTTCTGATATATATACACATAGATCCCATCCTCCTTCACCGGGTAGGCCTCCGGAACGATGGTGTGGGATGGTAGGGATCGCAACCTTCTTATGGCTCAAGTCGATAAATCGCCGATCATCAGGTGAAAATTACTGTCGAAGAAATTTAATAACATCCCGGTCGGGGATGGCTACGAACTGCGTTGGACAGGTTTCTTGGGGATCATTTTTCACGCAATCTACTTCCATTTTAGGAATAAGACCCAACGGATGCGCTAGAATCTTTTGATCCTAAAGGAAATAAGAAGATCTCCAGGAGAAACAAATGGATTGCAGTTTTGGCTTGCTATAATACCTGCGTCTTGGACATCCATAAGTCCTAAATGGTTGTTCAGCCAACAGCAATAAAGAAATTGCTAGTTTGTAACACAACTAAACCTGTTGTTCATTACTTACAGCAAGCTTCTGTCGAGAACAAAAGCAATAGAACAACAGCGTTCAAATATCAACACTCTCAGCATACTGAAACATAAATAAACATATTCCAACGCGTCCTCCTGGTTATCGATACACGCCCAACGAGCGAGGCGCTGGCGACAATGCATCAAAAAACAAAAAAAAATGTAACCGACTACGGGCTCGCTTCTCGCCAACATCAAGGGTCCAAGCAAACCCCGAAGAAAGCAAGTTCTCCGCAATACTGCGCTCCAGTCGCGATCGATAAACGAAAGGCGCCAACGAAGCACTCGACGGTGCACGGGACGCCCAGTGTAAGTGGCCCGTGCGCCCCCAGACGTGACCACAGCGGTTTACGGTTGCAACGGCGAAACTCCCGAGAATTCCCGCGCCACGTTCAGCCATTCAACCCGGCCAAAGCATACCCCGCCAGGCAGACAGATCTCCGCTTTCCGTAAAGTGTCAACAACTGCACGGAGCGAAAAGTGCATCGTCGGGCGTGGGGAGGAAACGCAAATGACAAATGTGCAAATAAACTCTCCAGAGGGACAACACCAGTTCCCCTCCTTCGGCGACTAGGTGAGGGCAAATGCAAGTCGTATCTTTCGGCCGGTGTCACCTGTACGCCCGTTGGCGGTGAAGGAAGGCGAGTAAAAATCGCTGCCCGAAGCAGAATTCAATTCTCCGACCACTGGAGGTTAATAATGTTCACTTTGA
>KZ067470.1:144781-165405 GCA_002091845.1 Anopheles cracens | reverse complement strand
GTGCTTTGGGTGTCCGCAGTTCATTGGACAACTTTATATTTTGTAAGGCTATCCTGGACGTAGTCGTAACATGAAGAGGATACACGCGTAGCTGCAAACAGTGTACGTAATCATAAAGCTCGCACGTTGCTCAAATTTCACTATAGAGGTATTAAACATATGCAGGACCACTTTGGAGCAACTTGGTGAATAAAGGTGTACTTTAACTGTGCTGTAGTTTATTAATACCCCGGCAATAAATATCCACCCGTACACAACGTATTTTGTTATGAAGTGTTCCACATTCGGAACCCATATGTTACAATTTTCACACGGGACATCACAGAGACATCTTTGTTGTGACATTCGGTCAGTAGAAAACGAATGTGACACATCGTATATCGCAAAGAACGAACGCATGTCAATTCTTCCGACAGCACCGACCTGGCAGGCAACTAATTTAACCCGTTCAGCCTGACACTAAAATAATGCCTCGCACTAGCTTCAGGGTGACAACCTCTTTAAACAACTGCTAAGGGTAATGCACCACCAGAATGTACAGAATGTACAATCTACAGTACAGTGAAATTCACAGAGTTCAAGGCGAAATATGTGGGTTTCAAAATAACACATTAACCTTGCAAAAACATGGCTTTCGTATCTTTTTGAAATGAAAACTTGTCTGGCTAATATGGCAAAAAAGGACGCCGAAACGGCGAAACAAAATTGCGCAAACTAATTTAGTTCAGATTATGCAGACTGTTTTCCAAAAGAAAAAGAACTACCTAACTATAACTCCGCTCGCAGCGGTGCAATATCTCCTTTGTGGTGTGTGCACTTTCATCCGTATAGTTCCCAACGATCCCCCAATCCTACCGGAAGCCGGCAGCATTAGGGAAACGCATAATTATTCACTCCCGAAAGGTTCCGTTCGGGGCAAAAATTAATAAAACTTCACCGGACTTGGTCGGCTCGGGTGACAAGTGACTTTTAAACTTTTAGCCGCTTAATGCCTCCGTACTGCAAACGTTCCGTCCGCCGTTCGAAGCGGCGGTGTATGGAAATCGGTGGAAAACTTTCGCCCCGAACTTTGATTGGCCGCAATCGGCTTCGGTGTGCAGTTTTCGAGCGGGTGCTTTGGGTGTCCGCAGTTCATTGGACAACTTTATATTTTGTAAGGCTATCCTGGACGTAGTCGTAACATGAAGAGGATACACGCGTAGCTGCAAACAGTGTACGTAATCATAAAGCTCGCACGTTGCTCAAATTTCACTATAGAGGTATTAAACATATGCAGGACCACTTTGGAGCAACTTGGTGAATAAAGGTGTACTTTAACTGTGCTGTAGTTTATTAATACCCCGGCAATAAATATCCACCCGTACACAACGTATTTTGTTATGAAGTGTTCCACATTCGGAACCCATATGTTACAATTTTCACACGGGACATTAGAAACCGTCCATGGTCCATACCGATCCAAGCGGACGACGGCAGTGTCCAACGATCGCTCGCTACCACCTTTTGCTAGGTTTTTATGCGCTTTTTTGTCGTAGCAGGAAATCATGCCAGTCGGCTGGTTTCTTTCGCCTCTTGCACACCGTCGCTGGCCTCGAAATTTCGCACAACGTCTACCCACGCCTACGACGAGCCGCGCAGACGAGTTAAAAATATCTGCACCGCAAAAGTGGAAATCGAAGACGGTTTGTGAAATGTTCATGAAATATGTCACCGGTGTGCTGGGTGTGTGAGTGTGCTTCTTTTTCCACTTCCTACAGCTTTATCTTCAATGTCACCTGCCCGCGGTGATCAACAGGTCGATTTGTCATACAGCGCACATCGCCATCGCTGGGCGACGACGACAAATGGAGCCGAAGTGCACGTCCGTTGCGGTATGCTGTCAGCGCAAGTTTTGCGGACAAACATTCAGCCATTTTGGATATTTGTCGTTTTTTCTCAATTGCAGCTATCAATCACGCTGTTCAAACGAAGAAGAATATACGTCTAATACAATACAATAACTTAACTAGTGTCGAACTTAAAGAACTTTGAGATATCGCAGTACGTTTTTAGATTTAAGATATCTAGTACTTAAATATCTGGATACTATTGGATACCTGTAGTCGCATGCCTTAATCTACCCCGCAAACGACCCTAGCAATTGGCATATTCGCTGACTCGTTATTAACATGATTAATTACTGAAGCAGCACAACGCGACGTACGGTGTGTCCTATCCGACTAATTCATCGTGCCTGTGCCTCGTCCCTGCTCCACCGTTGTTTCGCGGTATGTGAGACATTTGCATTGGTAATGTAGTGATACAACAGCGATGCTATCCCCGTTTTAACGCGAAGAAGTAATGAGAAAACCACACCGCGGTGGCAGTGGTGCTACGAAGACCGAGCAGGTCCTTCGCCTACGCGCAATCATTTCCATTCGATCAGACGTGCGTTAGTGCCCTGATTGCGACAGTAGAGATCCGTCCACTTTAGCGAGCAGCCTGAGGGAGGTCTCGTGGCTTGAAGGAGGTGCCATTAATTTCAATTAGTTCGCCGAAACACTCATCATCGACACGTCGACAACGCAGCAGGACGCTAAGAACCGTGGGACGACTCGGCGGGCAGGATCGGCTGAGGGACACACATAGACACACTTCAGCCTTCAGGAGTGATAATCATTGGAACAGGTTGCGAGCGAACTGCAGCACCACCTGAGGCGTTTGGTGGGACCGTGAAAGGATTAGCGTGGGCATATCCTCTCGCTATCGTACCCTAGGACGCGGAGGGGGCCTTCGTGAGTCTCAAGTAACGGACGGCTTCGATAATCGCCTACCATTACCGCGGGGGACTTCCCTCTCCCGCTCGCTCTCGCGACTGAAGGAGCCTCACGTTTTGTCACAGGACGGGGTGAAGATAAGCGTCACGTCTCCAGGCTGGCACGAATTTATCGTCCTCAGCAGCTAAGCTCCTCCCGGGGCTAGTGGCAGTGAAGCCCACGTTCGAATGAAATTGAACAACCGGTAAAACCATGCTGCCAGATGGTGTTGCTCTCCTGCGAGACAGGTTGAAAAGGGAGACACATTGCTCCATCGCAATGTACTATTCCAACGCGCAAGTATTAGCAAACAACAAAAACCCAACCAAAGGCCACAACTCATGCGGGAAGTCAGGGAAAAATTAGATCATCGATCCCTAGCGAAGGTGTTGCAGCAATATACACGCGAACCTTGAACTGGATGACGCATTGTAAAATAAACACTTTAGTCACTACTTCGGAAAGCTTGGTGAGCTCAGCACAAAAACTTGGAATATTGGAACGGGCTCTAGAAATACAAAAAAAAAAACGCGCATGCAAATAGGTGGAGCATGTGAACCGTGCACTGAATCACCGGGGGTTCGCAACTCCAGAACGACCCTTATCCACGACATCACGAATAGACACTCTCCTGCCCCGGTGACATTAGATCCAGCAATCAACCGTTGCGACCAGGAATGCAACAAAACGGATAGACGGGGTTCAAAGGTGCACACAGTTAGTCGGTAGACGGGTACGTTCGGAACAGATGTGCAGAAACGATACGGAAATTGGAGCACACCGGCAGCGGGATAGTAACAATCCTACGTCAAGGCAGAGCCAATTGCGCACTATAGCGTCGCATTTAGTCGTTATTGTTTCCAATTTGCACGGTACCGGGAAAGTGCATTTCCGTGCAGGTTTTCTACATTTTCGTCCAGCAGAACTTACGGACGCTGCAGGGTTGCCCGTGCGTCGCATTCGTATGCGTTGATCCAATCGATGGAACAGCCGATTGGATTACTAGCCAAACTGGAGAACGGTGAACGTTCTACTGTCCTTCAAGCGTATAGCCATTTCCAATACTTCAGTGGAGGAACACACACAGTGCTAGTTAGGAATATTGCACACGCTCGCACACCTCTGGTTTCGCAACTGAATCGATTCAAACACGGAACGTGCGGCAATCGACACGGATTTACCGGATCCAGCCGGGGTGCTTTTCGAGGGCTTCAATAATCGCAAGCATAAACAAACAATTTGGAGCTCTAATAACTTGGACCGGCTGTCATTAGGCGTATGTTTTGCAAGCTCAAACAAATATCTCCAATTGTTTGGTTGCCGAGTTGGCCGAAGAAACAAATAGTGTAAATCTGTGTGTGAAATACTGTAAGAATAAACAGCTCCAATTCGCTAATGAGTTTAACATGCAAATGCGCTTTGTTACCCTCAAAATCTGTGTCAACAGCTTGATCAATAACTGATGAGACGCGAGGGGAGAGCAAATATTGTCATCACTCCCACAATATCTAAACGACGAACCACAACGACAGCGATCGGTTTCCCGTCCAACCCCGCCTGAAGCATAATTGCACAGCATTTATAATATTTTATTGATTTAACCTCCCATTTCGGCCTATCACTTCGATTCGCTCGGAATTGCGCCATTAAAAACTCATCAACACCGCGTGTGTTGCGTTATCGAGAACGTGAACTTTGCTGGCCTCTTGGTTGCGATGCGAGCTGCTGCAGCATCCGCGTTGGAGGAATGACAACAGAACAGACACCACAGCTCGCATGGCTTAGACGGGCGCGCTCGGTCCCCACGTTCGATGATGGGTGCGACCCTACTCGTCGGCCATCTCTCAGGCGCACCAATAATGGCGCGATGCGGTATGTCGATTGGATCGAATTGGAAATTCCAACGCACCGAAAAACGAGGGCATTAGAAGCCGATCGAATTTGCTGCACAAGACACTTGTGGTTTTATTAACATCCTACTGCGCTGATGGAGCCGGCGAGCTGGGAATAGTTTCTAGCCCCAAACGCCTGGTTAAGGTATGCCGTGAACTGACGCTAACCGTGTGTCGTGCGCCCGTAAGCCATAATCGTATGCAGAAAACACGAAATCCGAATAAAATAACGATCCCGTAATTCAATGCACCCGTCGCCTCGTTTCGAAAGATTCATAAATATTCAAACATGCTCCGGTTCATTTTGTTTTCGGGATACCACCTAACCCATAGGGATTGTCTTTCTCCATTGTCTTTCATCGCACTCTCCGTTAGATTCAAATGAATAAAGCGGTGAACGCGCCCGGAAGAGATCCTATCACTAAAGACGTGGAAGATCATTGGATATATATATCGTAACTTCCGCTGACGCCAGTGTTACTACGACTTCGGACGTGCGATCCGTTAGGCGATACCTGACCGCACGACGGTTCAAACCAAGCGACGTGCGTACACACGCCATCGCACGGTGCGTGATAATTAATGAAATCAATATCGCACGTGCCAGCTCTGGCTGCGGGTCCAACGAGCCGGCGTACCGGCGTGCGAAGTGAGTGTGAGGAAATAAAATTATTTATTCATTACCACTGCTCTGGCTGCGGGTCCAACGAGCCGGCGTACCGGCGTGCGAAGTGAGTGTGAGGAAATAAAATTATTTATTCATTACCACGCCAGGTGGAGGTGATTCAGATTTTATTCGATTTTCCCAGAAGAACCCCGCCCACCGAAGGTAGCATTTTATTCGATTTCAGAAAGCAACCAAATTATCTCCTCATCAGCCGGGGGTTTTTTTATCCTCCACCGTTGTACCAACAAATGTTCGCAGCAGATAAACACGCGTTCCGGCACCGAGCAACCAACATTGCCTATGTCCAGTCTGGACGTCCAGGTTGAAATGGTGGCACATCTTGAAACACCCGGCCAGTGGTTCGTAATCGTAACGAACAGTAGTAGTAGCAGCTAGCAGCTAGCTTGATTTATACACATCCCAGCGCTGCTTTCAGGTTTGCCGCACGGCGCACAGCGCACTGCTTCATTTCCATCTCTCGCCACCGGTAAACCATTGCATTCTTTAATTAAGACAGCTCCAAACCTAACCGGGCGAGCCGGCCGTGCCTTCGCAGTGGTCCCGCGTGCGCCAACGCACACGCGCGGTGGCGAAAGCATAAATCGTCTCCTTTCATTCCCTGGCTCCGATCTGTTCGTGCTTCGTCTGATACAGGTTCCTCGCGCGGCTCCACGGCGCATCAGGCCGCCGGTATGTTGCCCACACGAGGAAGATACCTCCGCAGCGCCACGCAAGTGCAACATAAATCAGCCCATGCACAAACGGGGCCTCTTTAAGCCTGCCGTCAGCGTCCCCGAGCGATCCTGGACCTGGCCGGATGACAGCATGTCCGCCTGCATGTAGCCCCGGTCCATGTCCCTATAAGCCAATGATGCGTGGGGGCGTGGTAATGAATAAATAATTTTATTTCCTCACACTCACTTCGCACGCCGGTACGCCGGCTCGTTGGACCCGCAGCCAGAGCAGGCACGTGCGATATTGATTTCATTAATTATCACGCACCGTGCGATGGCGGGTGTACGCACGTCGCTTGGTTTGAACCGTCGTGCGGTCAGGTATCGCCTAACGGAACGCACGTCCGAAGTCGTAGTAACACCGGCGTCAGCGGAAGTTACGATATATCCAATGATCTTCCACGTCTTTAGTGATAGGATCTCTTCCGGGCGCGTTCACCGCTTTATTCATTTGAATCTAACGGAGAGTGCGATGAAAGACAATGGAGAAAGACAATCCCTATGGGTTAGGTGGTATCCCGAAAACAAAATGAACCGGAGCATGTTTGAATATTTATGAATCTTTCGAAACGAGGCGACGGGTGCATTGAATTACGGGATCGTTATTTTATTCGGATTTCGTGTTTTCTGCATACGATTATGGCTTACGGGCGCACGACACACGGTTAGCGTCAGTTCGCTGCATACCTTCACCAGGCGGTTCAGGCTAGAAACTATTCCCAGCTCGCCGGCTCCATCAGCGCAGTAGGATGTTAATAAAACCACAAGTGTCTTGTGCAGCAAATTCGATCGGCTTCTAATGCCCTCGTTTTTCGGTGCGTTGGAATTTCCAATTCGATCCAATCGACATACCCCATCGCGCCATTATTGGTGCGCCTGAGAGATGGGCGACGAGCAGGGTCGCACCCATCATCGAACGTGGGGATCGAGCGCGCCCGTCTAAGCCATGCGAGCTGTGGTGTCTGTTCTGCTGTCATTCCTCCAACGCGGATGCTGCAGCAGCTCGCATCGCAACCAAGAGGCCAGCAAAGTTCACGTTCTCGATAACGCAACACACGCGGTGTTGATGAGTTTTTAATGGCGCAATTCCGAGCGAATCGAAGTGATAGGCCGAAATGGGAGGTTAAATCAATAAAATATTATAAATGCTGTGCAATTATGCTTCAGGCGGGGTTGGACGGGAAACCGATCGCTGTCGTTGTGGTTCGTCGTTTAGATATTGCGGGAGTGATGACAATATTTGCTCTCCCCTCGCGTCTCATCAGTTATTGATCAAACTGTTGACACAGATTTTGAGGGTAACAAAGCGCATTTGCATGTTAAACTCATTAGCGAATTGGAGCTGTTTATTCTTACAGTATTTCACACACAGATTTACACTATTTGTTTCTTCGACCAACTCGGCAGCCAAACAATTGGGGATATTTGTTTGAGCTTGCAAAACATACGCCTAATGACAGCCGGTCCTAGTTATTAGAGCTCCAAATTGTTTGTTTATGCTTGCGATTATTGAAGCCCTCGAAAAGCACCCCGGCTGGATCCGGTAAATCCGTGTCGATTGCCGCACGTTCCGTGTTTGAATCGATTCAGTTGCGAAACCAGAGGTGTGCGAGCGTGTGCAATATTCCTAACTAGCACTGTGTGTGTTCCTCCACTGAAGTATTGGAAATGGCTATACGCTTGAAGGACAGTAGAACGTTCACCGTTCTCCAGTTTGGCTAGTAATCCAATCGGCTGTTCCATCGATTGGATCAACGCATACGAATGCGACGCACGGGCAACCCTGCAGCGTCCGTAAGTTCTGCTGGACGAAAATGTAGAAAACCTGCACGGAAATGCACTTTCCCGGTACCGTGCAAATTGGAAACAATAACGACTAAATGCGACGCTACAGTGCGCAATTGGTTCTGCCTGACGTAGGATTGTTACTATCCCGCTGCCGGTGTGCTCCAATTTCCGTATCGTTTCTGCACATCTGTTCCGAACGTACCCGTCTACCGACTAACTGTGTGCACCTTTGAACCCCGTCTATCCGTTTTGTTGCATTCCTGGTCGCAACGGTTGATTGCTGGATCTAATGTCACCGGGGCAGGAGAGTGTCTATTCGTGATGTCGTGGATAAGGGTCGTTCTGGAGTTGCGAACCCCCGGTGGTTCAGTGCAAGGTTCACATGCTCCACCTATTTGCATGCGCGTTTTTTTGTATTTCTAAGGCCCGTTCCAATATTCCAAGTTTTTGTGCTGAGCTCACCAACCTTTCCGAAGTAGTGACTAAAGTGTTTATTTTACAATGCGTCATCCAGTTCAAGGTTTGCGTGTATATTGCTGCAACACCTTCGCTAGGGATCGATGATCTAATTTTTCCCTGACTTCCCGCTTGAGTTGTGGCCTTTGGTTGGGTTTTTGTTGTTTGCTAATACTTGCGCGTTGGAATAGTACATTGCGATGGAGCAATGTGTCTCCCTTTTCAACCTGTCTCGCAGGAGAGCAACACCATCTGGCAGCATGGTTTTACCGGTTGTTCAATTTCATTCGAACGTGGGCTTCACTGCCACTAGCCCCGGGAGGAGCTTAGCTGCTGAGGACGATAAATTCGTGCCAGCCTGGAGACGTGACGCTTATCTTCACCCCGTCCTGTGACAAAACGTGAGGCTCCTTCAGTCGCGAGAGCGAGCGGGAGAGGGAAGTCCCCCGCGGTAATGGTAGGCGATTATCGAAGCCGTCCGTTACTTGAGACTCACGATGGCCCCCTCCGGGGCCTAGGGTACGATAGCGAGAGGATATGCCCACGCTAATCCTTTCACGGTCCCACCAAACGCCCCAGGTGGTGCTGCAGTTCGCTCGCAACCTGTTCCAATGATTATCACTCCTGAAGGCTGAAGTGTGTCTATGTGTGTCCCTCAGCCGATCCTGCCCGCCGAGTCGTCCCACGGTTCTTAACGTCCTGCCGCGTTGTCGACGTGTCGATGATGAGTGTTTCGGCGAACTAATTGAAATTAATGGCACCTCCTGCAAGCCACGAGACCTCCCTCAGGCTGCTCGCTAAAGTTGACGGATCTCTACTGTCGCAATCAGGGCACTAACGCACGTCTGATCGAATGGAAATGATTGCGCGTAGGCGAAGGACCTGCTCGGTCTTCGTAGCACCACTGCCACCGCGGTGTGGTTTTCTCATTACTTCTTCGCGTTAAAACGGGGATAGCATCGCTGTTGTATCACTACATTACCAATGCAAATGTCTCACATACCGCGAAACAACGGTGGAGCAGGGACGAGGCACAGGCACGTTGAATTAGTCGGATAGGATACACCGTACGTCGCGTTGTGCTGCTTCAGTAATTAATCATGTTAATAACGAGTCAGCGAATATGCCAATTGCTAGGGTCGTTTGCGGGGTAGATTAAGGCATGCGACTACAGGTATCCAATAGTATCCAGATATTTAAGTACTAGATATCTTAAATCTAAAAACGTACTGCGATATCTCAAAGTTCTTTAAGTTCGACACTAGTTAAGTTATTGTATTGTATTAGACGTATATTCTTCTTCGTTTGAACAGCGTGATTGATAGCTGCAATTGAGAAAAAACGACAAATATCCAAAATGGCTGAATGTTTGTCCGCAAAACTTGCGCTGCCAGCATACCGCAACGGACGTGCACTTCGGCTCCATTTGTCGTCGTCGCCCGGCGATGGCGATGTGCGCTGTATGACAAATCGACCTGTTGATCACCGCGGGCAGGTGACATTGAAGATAAAGCTGTAGGAAGTGGAAAAAGAAGCACACTCACACACCCAGCACACCGGTGACATATTTCATGAACATTTCACAAACCGTCTTCGATTTCCACTTTTGCGGTGCAGATATTTTTAACTCGTCTGCGCGGCTCGTCGTAGGCGTGGGTAGACGTTGTGCGAAATTTCGAGGCCAGCGACGGTGTGCAAGAGGCGAAAGAAACCAGCCGACTGGCATGATTTCCTGCTGCGACAAAAAAGCGCATAAGAACCTAGCAAAAGGTGGTAGCGAGCGATCGTTGGACACTGCCGTCGTCCGCTTGGATCGGTATGGACCATGGACGGTTTCTTCACTTTTGCTGAAGCGGACGGATGTCAACCGGCAGCCGTTTGCTGTGTCTGTCCATCATATCGCAAACTTCTGACGCAACTTCCGGTCGGGAGATTCGCTCTCCCTCCTCCTCTACGCTCTATCACCGGCAGGAAATGTGCAAAAATCGTCAATCGGTGGGCTGAACTTTCCGTCCCGTTGCTTTCGTCTAGAAATGCTCATTCGTTGTTCTGCGTTGCTTTTCTTTTTGCTTCCTCCCTTCCGGTTCTTCCGCTAACTCAGCACCAACCCAACGGTGACGGCATAAAAAATGACGCGAAACAAAACCCAACACTTATTCACGAGAAGAGAACTGTATCGTGACAAGTCCCGACAGGCCGCGGTATCGGCTGCACTGCATTGGCCTGCATTATGGATGGTGGAAAATCGCTCGAAAACTGCACACCGAAGCCGATTGCGGCCAATCAAAGTTCGGGGCGAAAGTTTTCCACCGATTTCCATACACCGCCACTTCGAACGGCGGGTGGGATGTTGCAGACTGGAGGGATTAAGCGGCTAAAAGTTTAAAAGTCACTTGTCACCCGAGCCGACCAAGTCCGGTGAAGTTTTATTAATTTTTGCCCCGAACGGAACCTTTCGGGAGTGAATAATTATGCGTTTCCCTAATGCTGCCGGCTTCCGGTAGGATTGGGGGATCGTTGGGAACTATACGGATGAAAGTGCACACACCACAAAGGAGATATTGCACCGCTGCGAGCGGAGTTATAGTTAGGTAGCTCTTTTTCTTTTGGAAAACAGTCTGCATAATCTGAACGCTAAATTAGTTTGCGCAATTTTATTTCGCCGTTTCGGCGTCCTTTTTTGCCATCTTAGCCAGACAAGTTTTCATTTCAAAAAGATACGAAAGCCATGTTTTTGCAAGGTTAATGTGTTATTTTGAAACCCACATTTTTCGCCTTGAACGCTGCGAATTTCATTGTACTGTATATCACATTCTGGTGGTGCATTACCCTTAGCAGTTGTTTAAAGAGGTTGTCACCCTGAAGCTAGTGCGAGGCATTATTTTAGTGTCAGGCTGAACGGGTTAAATTAGTTGCCTGCCAGGTCGGTGCTGTCGGAAGAATTGAAATGCGTTCGTTCTTTGCGATATACGATGTGTCACATTCGTTTTACGCTTCTACTAACCGAATGTCACAACAAAGATGTCTCTGTAAGGGGGGCAGTACCACCAGCCACAGCCACCAGCGGATAGTTTGGGCCCGCGTACGATAAAAAAGGGCCCATTCCGGGCTGGCAGGGCGCATATGAGCTGGAATTCACGTGGGAGCCGGTCGGTGCGCTCGCGAATTGCGAAAAACAAACTCTAGTTAATAAGTGGCTGGTGCCTTGCCGGAGATGGAGGGCCCGACGGGTTGCCCCGAAACCAGTCCAACAATTGTGGCGCACGCAATACATACGGCCAACACACCATTAATCAACGCAATTGTTCGACATCATGTGCTGCTGCCGCTGAAAGTGTTTTATGTCGTTCGGGTCGTTTTTCCACGCGTGCTCGAAATGTGCATATTCCGGGCTTCGCGTTGGCGAGCTTCCCTCCCTCAAACCGTGTGGACGGCATTCCAGCTTTTCCAGTGCGCGTGAGTGGCGGTGCCTGCCACCAGACCGAAAAGATGAAGATGATGACGGTGGGGTATGATTTATCAGCCCTTTAACTGCCACCTCACTGCAGGCGGGTGGCAGGGGCGGCCGGGATGGACACGCACAAACCGGGTTCTTCTGGTGCCGCCGATTCCGTACATTGCGGTCATCCATCTCATCACCACAGTCTGCACGTACTGCGGCGTCCAGTAAGCCGCGATTCTTGACGCGTTAATTAATTAATCATTGCTTCACACCCTCGAATCGTAGCCTGGTGGGATAGGCTGGTGAGAGCCGTCGTGAATTGGTGCGGCGTTTCGACACTGGTGTCGTGCCATTGTGCTCTGGTGTGACCGGACATCTGGCAAGTGGAGCTTCTGGTGGTATGAGCCGACCGGAGGCTGCAGATTTCGCAAGACAAAGCGTTCTGGAGGACGGAAACATATTGGAATCAATCGATTACCAATGCACTAGTTTTGTCAGGAAACTGGTGTGGGAAGCTCTTTCAAAAAAAGCCTCCAAACATTCATGATAAAGATAGGATCTGCACTAGGCAATTCTCGATACGATTGCAGGAGACATTAAAAGATCAATTGGTTGTTGGAATTTCAAATAATCTAATCCAAACGTCACTGACTACCACTAAGGCAACGAGAAAAAAAGCATGTAGTTAACATTTACAGGTTAAACAAATAGCAATATCAGCGCAGCCACTGAGCCGAAAGTGATTGTGGTAGTAAATGCTGCAATTGCTATATCTCCAATCACAACAACACAGCACGGTGAGCAAAACGATGCCACAGACGACACAGTTTTGTGTGCGCATCACTGAGCACTCGGTTGAATTGGATTTGAAGGTGCAGCAGCTATACCGTCCACTTCCTGTCCGCCGCACACCATTATCGCCAATCTTCCGATGCCCAAACATGGTTGCACTTTATTAGACTGTTATGAGCCACGGCGGTAAACGATCGTGCCGCATAACAGCGAACCGTGTAGCGAATCTAGAATAACAATAAAAAAGCGAGGGGAAGTAATAACGACTCCGACCGGTACACGATATGCACGATGTCGAGCGCGCCACGTCGTTGACAGCACATCGCTGCCAACGAGTTGATGTCCGCCTGAACCATCCTACCGGAACTAACGGAATTCGATTGCTGTAGCACTGCTGCAATCAAGGCACCCCAAGTTGCAGAGTTTGGTAGGACGTGCCAAACCGACACGCTGGAATCGATGCCGAGGTTTGCTGCAGTTATGCCTTTTTCTACCTTTATTGTAGTGAGCAACCATTCCGGTGGCGATTGGAGCGATTTTATTTCACTTATGCTACCTCAACTTTGCAAACCTCAACGGCAACGGCTGCCTCGACTGCAGCGGTAGATGTAATGGACCCAGCCACGTAAACTCCCATTCGGTAAGTTTTGCTCAAATAACACGAAAATCAATAGCGCCGCGTGGATCCGGGACAAGGATTTTTTCGACAAACCCATCCACGTAAGCCTCGAGCGGAGGAGAAAAGTGCTTTAACCGAGCTGATCCGAGACGATTCAAGCAATGGGCTGCTGCTGCGAGTGCCACGAATGCTAAGACACAGCAAAAAGGTGGATGAAATTGCATTTCTTTTCTACCCGCCCACGTCGGTCGCGCTCGTTGACATTTCTGGCGCCCGTCCACAAGTGCAGTGTGTGTTGAAACCGCCTTGCAGACGGTAGGTGCAGACACCGTACGCACCCGAGGCCAGGCACATCCTTTTGGTGCGCAAACGGGTTCCGCGCGTTCCGTTATTGAGCGCCGCCGGAGCAACCAAATGTGCCATAATCGTAAACTGGAATATTTATCGCGAGATGTCTCCTTTGGATCCGACTCCTTCTCCTATGCTCTTTCTCGTTCGATTTTATGGAATTGAATTCCACCCGATCTACCTGTGCTGGCAGGGGACGGGCGAAACTTTCAGCTTAATTAGCAGCGCGAAGAGCTTCCCTTTTGGACGAGCGCGCAAGGCGTGGACAGTTTCCAGTTTGGACCGTCCACCAAACCCAATCAATAGTTTGAGGTCAATTAACATCTGTAGCCGGGGCGGCAGCAAAAAAAAGACCTTCTGCCCGGTGTTGCCTTCCCTCTAATAGGCACATAGGAATTTGCATAATTATAGAAAACGCCCCGTAGCTGCTTCCAGGTCCAAATTGGCATCCCACCTTCAGGTGTATAACTTCATTTCTTCTGCGCTGCTGAGACGATCCTGCTCCGTCGGGGAAAAATCGTCACCGCTACTTAGTTGCGTTCTGCTGTCCACCTTCTTGGACGTGTGGTGTCAACTGTTCCATAACAACTAGCGGACGACAAAAAAGAACACCAAGCCCCCAACTCCTCACACGGAACGGAAGATGGTTTGTTTGCTCGCTTGATTAAACAATAAACGCCCCGTAGACGTGAACTCCCCTCCCGCCGTGGATGGCTGATGTGTGCGAGCGACACATCGAGCGTGCCGGCTCATCTGCCCGATCCACCGCACCGAGAGAACGCGCGTGCGGTTGTCAAGTGTTAATTCGTTTCCAGCGAAATTAAACTCCTATTAGTTACAGGCCGATCGACAAGGCGACAAGTGGCGGTGGGCCGACCGGATAGGCCGTATCGGCTACCCGGAGAACAACAGCAAAAACTTCGGCAGGAAATCTCGCGCACACTAGTCGGAAACGTCACCATAAAAACAGCGGAGTGCTTCTTCGCTTCACGCCGTCACAGTGACGTGCGCTGTCCCGCGTGGCTAGAATTGATTCCTGCGCTTCGATTCGCGTGACGGACGTCATTTGCAGTGTTGCGTGATGCTTTTTGGTTTGTTTTTGTTTTTATTTTTTTGTTACTGACGAACACATCGTTTGTCACCAGCGTGAGCCGCAATTGCTCCTTGAAGTTTTCTTGATCGGAAGTGATTGGTGAGGAAAGAAATGATTTCTTATTGCGCTTTTTTTAGTCTGAAACCCGTTTTCAATGAGTGTGATCGCGTGACACGCTGCATCTGGAGATGCTGCTGCGATAGCTTCCGACACCGTTGCTATAAAAAACGAACGACCATTACAATTTAGAACTAAGGATCGACATTACAGCAAACCTTTTTTCTTGACCTCTACCGCCCCTTCCGTCCCGATTGATTGATGGACACTGACGTTGGCAGTAATTTTCTAGATCGCTTTTCGTTACCATCATTTACCTGAAATGGAAGAGTATAAATATGGGTGTAAAGTAAGTTTTTTTGCTTTATTTCTTACGCCTCGTCGACGAGACCAAATCGTTCGGAACATATAGCACACGAAAATTGAAATAAATGGCCACCCATATATCGAGTCAATCGGTATTTTATTGATCACACCAAGCACCGGCGGCGTCAGCCAACCATGTACGGCAGTAGTATGTGTGCTCGGAGTGAGAGTGAAGCGCAATTGCGTGGAACTGGAAGGTTTTTGTTCCCCTAGAAGCCTCCATTTTTAAAAGGAGAAACAATTCACAAGAACTATTATATCTTGGAGCACAAAACACTGGCTGCATTGTTCTTTACAGCCAAGTCATTATCGTAATCTGCTTTCCACGCGACCATGTGCCTAGAACAAACATCCGCCACACGCTAGGAATGTCCCTCCGACATGCTTCCAGTGACTGGTTCGGTGGACTGTTTTCCACGATCGTAATGAATAAATTTAATCAAGTCAAGCTCGAGCGCAGGTTCAACTTTCGCCGGGCTCTGCCAACGTCTGCTTTCTTCATCATGCCCGAAACGTAAAAAGCATGTCGGGGAGAAATAAACACCACCACCCTGTGTCCCTGTTCGCAGCGCGCTGGCACGCTGGATGACGCTATATGGATACAAGCGCAAAAGCTTCGGCCCAAGGGTGTACCGGCGAAGTTTCAACCACGGGCAAACAAACGGGCAAAGCAAACCGGGCAAAGAGTCCTTCGGTGCGCGCGGGAATGAACCGAGCTCGAGATTACATATTTGCTGAAGATATCTTCATGCCACGCGTAGCAGAGTACTCCCACACACGCATCTCGCCCCTTGCGGACTGCATCCACGGTGCTCTTCTCAACACCACTGTCTGCGGCACGATTCTTTACAAAGCGCTTCGGGTTCAAGTCAAGGCTTCGGAGTACGAATTGTGCGGGTGAAAAAGTTCAACCGCCTGGGGCATCACAGGGGTCGCCGTATGGCGGTTGGCATAGGTGCTACATTGTTGCATCCATCTACTCCACCGGTTCCACGCTGCACATACAACTACAATGTGCGCTCTTCTTTTTCGCGATTCCTTCCCGTCCCGACACCGGGCGCCTCGATCCTGCGGGAGGAAACTGAGGGAGTTAAACAGGCACCGGTGGTGAATGCAGAGCGTTGGAACCGTAGGCAACCATGGCCAGATGTATATTTGCCTTCTTCTTTGCTTCAGCCACAACGCTGACAGCCGTATGCCACCATGGCGGCGATGATGGATGTGTCGCACCGTTGAGGACACGTCAGGTTTCAGGACACAACTTCTGCAGCTGCCGCTTCATCTTAATCACGTCGGCGTTCAAGTGTTGATACTTTTTAAGACTGCGCAACCAACAGATGTGCCGCCGCCGGTTGTTGTTTTAAAAAGTGAGCAACATTTACATTCGATTCGTACCACCCCGTCGTCGATAGCGCAGCAGCATGCAGCGCGACAACGTCCGTGACCCTTTTTGAAGGACAAAACGGTGAGGCAAAATCGGGCCCAACCAACCAGTCACCTCGGGCACGGCGACAATGTTGTGCACGCATGCATTCTACACACTTTCCACCTTCGGGCGGAATTGCATGAGCAACACTGGTGCTATTATATGCACCAACGATCGGTTACACATTCCAAGTAACCGGTGCAAAAAAGAGGGGAAAAAACTGGATTGAAAAAAATCAATATCACCCCATGTGGATATGACATTGCATACCAGAGAGCTGGGAGAGCTTTGATCTTCGGCGATGCTTTAAACAAGCAAGCGAAAAAACACCAACAACCACGGTTGACTTACGTCACCGTGTTTTTTTTCTCTACGGTGGTTCCAGATAACTCGCGGAAAAGATTAAATTATAATTATCTTGCTCGCGAGAGCGGAAATATCATATCAAATCGAAAGACGGATGGGACTTTTTGCTCGTTTTATAAGCTTCAGGTTTTTCCAAGCGTTCGTTCCGTACCGGTTCGGTCGTAAAAAAAGAGCGCCGCTAGATTCTCGGTAATTGCTGGCATAGTTGTGCGATTGTTTGAAGCACTCTACGCACCACGATGCATTAGTATACCGTATGGTATGCTAATTACAAGGATGTATCGATGGTGCTGGAACCACACGCCGTGACTAACAATTTGTGCTCTAATGTGTCCAGCTTTAATTATTCCGTATCTTTGATGACAGAGTACACGGGTATCGGTGGAAACGATCGCCGATGTCCACCGGCGAACGGGGTACGATGAAGTGATTGTTCTATCTTGACCCGTTTAATTGAATCTTTGCATTAATCTAAGTGGAGTGAATAAATCATATGCAAAGCGTTCCTTTCCAATAAAACACATATAAACGCCGACAAGAAGTTCTTGTCTAGAGTTATTAAGTACCTGCAGTAGAATATCATCATAGATTAAAAAACTTGTAAAGCCATTAAAAAAATGATGAAACTATACAAATTTTGAAAATTCTTAAGCAACGAATCAATTCTGTTAACATATTCCAAAACCCACAAGGAGTCCTCCCCACCATCTTTTTGTCATCAACCCCGAAGAAGCAGAAAACAACGGATCATATCTGTGGTTTGTGCGTTGCATCGCATTAAAAATAAATAAAACGAAGAATGCATACACTGCAGGTACACGCATCGCACAGCAACAGCCCGTGTTTACATTCCGAGAGCGTTGCACCGAGAACCGGGTTCTCCTGGCTACGCTAGACGCACCTACCAGGCGCACAATCGTGACGCCATCCAAACAACGGCTAGATAACATCTCGCCAGCCCAGCTACACCAAAGTCCCAGCCAGTTAGCGGCTTTTTAACTTCTGTTCCAACATCCCGCGCGCATTCTGCCCCTATAAATGCGGTGAGACCCGGCATTCGATCCGAACCAATCCGACTTACGGAGTCGTAAATTATCATACCCGAACATACTTTCACTTGGCCACCGAACCGGAGATGGTGCAGCGAGCGCGCGCGAGGCTCATCTGTCAAGAATCAGTAAATCAAGCTGTCAAATCGTGGTTTCCATTTCATTCACAATGTGCGGAACGGAACGGAGGAGGGAGCAGGCGTCTTGCACGGTCCCGACTGAGGCGGATGTTTGCGCGCAACCGATCGGTGATGTGTGATTGATAAAACCGAGCCGACGATCGGATCGGGTATGAGATAGTTCCACGGGATACCAGTGTGCAGTGTGGAAAACCCACAAACCGGTGGTTATATTTGAGGTGGTGCAGCCCAATGACCAATGTGGCTAGTTAAGCCGATAATGGAGCTATCGGTAAATATCCGATCAATGCGCGGTCGCGGTAATCGGTCAATCGGGGGTAAAGACATAACCTCAAACTACACAGACTGGAACGGCGCGTCCGTAGCCGACAAAGATACACCGAAGCAGATAAGCTTTCGAGCGGGCGAGGCAAGGTACGAGAGTGGATGGTGCTATCGTTCCCGGTTTGTTTTATTACCGCTGGATCTGTTAACAACTTTACATCGCACTCGCCACACACAACACCGAGCGCTCTATCTAAATAGATGGACAAATAAACGCATCAAACGTAACGAATCGTGCTAGACGTTAGATTGTGTCCTACAATGTCTGGATAGATTACACAACTGATCCAAGTGAGCTCCTCTTTCCGGCTCACGCAACAGCGGCGCATCGGATGTAAACGGCAACAAAGCCATCGGTGTGCACTATTACCCGCAATCGCTATCACCATCGCGGAGCCTTTTCGCTGTACCAACAACAGGGACCATCACTTCGGGCCTGTGTTTACACAGAGTTTCATCACGCGGAGCGATTAAAAAAATGACCTACAGCAGTGCCTACTAGCTTCCCCCACGTCCTGCCGCATCGCTGCCGAGGATCACCTGCGGTAGCTCTCGGAGCTTATCGTGTGGCTAAACCCCAAGAGTTGCCGAGTTATGGTCGCGTAACGAAGAAGAATCCAAACCAGACGTCCCGAGTGTTGTTTTTTTTCTGTACGGCGCACCGCCTGCGTGCATGAGCGTGTGTATATTTTATTCCCTCCTTATCTAAACAAACATCTTCATCAGCGACAACGACCCATCAGTGCAGCATCAACGCCATGCACACTGCACACCGATGGATGGGATTAAAAATAATTTACAACCCGCTGCAGCAGCAGCAGCACCGGCAACTGTCATAACAGAGAAAGCGAGAGTGATACGGTGGTCCAGTGGGGATGATATGCGACGAAGAATGCGTCTAGACTTGCTATAAAGACAATGGGCCATGGAGTCAAACTGGAGTCAAGTCCACAATGACGTCCTGTAACTCTGAGACATGCAATTTTGATTAGGGATATCAGTCCACATGTTCTATGGTAAATGTCAAAATATTCTTAACGCTCATTAGCCAAGGTCTTTGTGAAGGTAAACGCATTCAACAAACTTCTCGAGCAGAGCTCACATCACGTCGGGAACAATGAACAATATGCTACCAACAGCGATACCTTACCGCCATTGATTTGGCTCCACATCATTGTGCTCCACTATCGACAATGTAGTGCATTACGATTAGTGCGTATGTAGCAAGCAGGTGTGGGACAGGTGGTCATTACCGGCGTACACCGGACCCAATAATGAGCCCCATTCTATTATGCACCAACAATGAATGGACCATTCCGCAGGCATGGCTACATCAATGGACGATTCGCTTTTGAAATATTTCCCGCCGTGCGCGGTGGTCGTCAGCGACAATACAACGTCCCATGCGGTGCACAGCATAATCAACTGCTCCAGATAGTGGCACAAACAAAGGAACCTAATTCATAAAGCGTGGTTTATTAATGAGCAACACACTAAACTAAACTGCCCTTTCCGGTACCGCACGCCTCCCGGAAGGAAGGAAAGGCCTGCTTCCCAAACAATACGAATGTTTGTCAATGCGCGCGAAATGCAATCAGCCGAATATCTTAATGACCATAGAAGATGCCGCCGTCACCGCGCCCAGCGCCCTTTCACCGAGTCGAAAAATTGTTTCACTTCGTGGTAGATGAGACGAATCAATTTTCCACTCGGCCTGGCGGGAAGTTGGATAGAATATCGCTTGGAGAACGTTGGGCGCTGCGGATAAAATGAAACCGTTCGCTTGCTGCTCTTATACGACGCGGCTGTGGCGACGGTGTTGACAGTGAGATATACCAGCCCCAGGTTCCATTCCAGTCTAATCTCGGAGATCGGATTTTTATTTTCTCTCCAGCGAACTTCTTCGTGCGCTCGTACTGACACTTTCTGTCCACTGTCTGGAGAGGGACCGAGAGGCAAAGCGAAACAATCAATTTTTATATTTTCAATTTCTTCGAGATCACCATCGCTAATGCAGCGCGAGCGGGGGAAGATGATAATGGAAAATGGTAAAACAAACGGACATCAAATGCGAAAAAATAAACACCGTGTCAGTTTCAGACCCATACCGCAAGCGATAGAGATTTGAGATTGTGTTTGCGAATCAATGGACGGTGAAACCAACGTTTGATTAAATATTGGTTTAAGGCTATTATCCAAGGCATGACCCTACGTCGAAGTTCGCAATACGTCGAAGTTCGATACACCTGAAGTTCGATGTTTAGCTGCAT
>KZ067470.1:130911-144771 GCA_002091845.1 Anopheles cracens | reverse complement strand
TTTACAAGGCGAAAATTAAGAAACTGTTTAACAAAACGATTTTAGCACACCCATACTAAGCAAGATGTGTCAGCGCAAGCCTTATTTTCGCTTCTACTGAACTGCGTGCGTGAATCACATAATCCCAACGCTCCATTTCGCGGATGTCGGTTGTCTCCACAAACCAGAAAAAAGTGACACCACCAAGCCACGGCGTGTGCCCGGGCGGTCAAAAGTATAAATTACAATTTCCTAAACCTGCCAACATTTATCTCTTTATTAGCGTCAATTAAAAACGTTAAATAAATTATCCCCGCGCACATGAGCGCAGCACCGATCGCTAATGAATGGACCATTCCGCAGGCATGGCTACATCAATGGACGATTCGCTTTTGAAATATTTCCCGCCGTGCGCGGTGGTCGCCAGCGACAATACAACGTCCCATGCGGTGCACAGCATAATCAACTGCTCCAGATAGTGGAACAAACAAAGGAACCTAATTCATAAAGCGTGGTTTATTAATGAGCAACACACTAAACTAAACTGCCCTTTCCGGTACCGCATGCCAACATTTATCTCTTTATTAGCGTCAATTAAAAACGTTAAATAAATTATCCCCGCGCACATGAGCGCAGCACCGATCGCTCGGCCAAACTCCGTTTATGGAGCACGGGGACCCCTTTCTGCCGTCACGGCTCGGTTGGTGTGGAAAGGAAAGAAGCTTCAGAAGCACTAACTAACTAGCGGACCCACGAATCTGTCTCTCATCCGCAGTACGGTCGATACCGGACGGAAAGGTCTTGCAACACTTCCAAATGCTCACCAAGCCTCCACCATATTCCGGAGATTCCTTCGTGCCGCACCGGTGCCTCTGCAAACGGCCCTCCAAGTTCGACGACGATTAGCGCTAAAGACAAATGACCACGGACCATTTTTTTTTCTTTTCTACTCTTTCTCTCTGCTTCTTTCTAGCTCCTTCTTGTTTTTTTCTCTCTCTGGGAGGTGGGAGACTTTTGCGGTTGCGGGATGTCTGCTTTTCTTCGCTCGGGTTTCCTCAACACATCATCACACGGCCTCCTTCAATGCGGCCTTCCGTCTTTCTCGAGCCGCGTCGTTTTTTTAGGGTGGAAAGGGTTTTTTTTTGTCTCGATTCCGGCGCGCGTCTAACGCGAAGAACTTAATCGCCGAGTGTAATGAGCCGTACACATTTTATCCATTTTTGCACCCCAACTGTGTTCCACTGTGCCGTTCCAGGCTGCGGGGCCTGGTGTAGATGTAAGATGAGCATTTTGGGTTAAGTATCCAATTAGCCCACACATTACTGGACATTCCTGTTAGCGAGCTGCGCACGAAGATCGGAACCCGCCGGCATGTACGGACATTGATCATCTTTTTGGCGAGAGGCGCGAGAGGCAGACAGTTCCATAAAAATCCCGGGGAAATTAGCTTGTCAAATGCGTTGTGTTATTACGTGGCGGAAGATTTCTGTGTGATTGATGCGAAATGGTATCGCAAAGCATGATGAAATAATCTTCTTAAGCTGACATTAATGGTGTAGGTGTGCCATTTTCACCTGGAACTAATATATCCAATGTCTTTCCTTATTTTGTATAACAGCTTAATTTTACAAAAAAATGAAGAAAATGTCAACTCAACTCTATTTAAAAAACAACACCATCGTCTAACCAACCGAGCGACAATACATCGAGTGTAACCGATACACCTTTGTTTGGGCTAAACGATGCACTAAACCATAAAACCATCAAAACCCCATATCACTAAACGATCCAAGAACAATCGCGTACAGTGCACTGGTCTTCCTATTTCAAATTGAAATGACGCCCGTGGGAATGAAACCTCATCTCCATTGCATTTTTTTAGATAACGAAAAAAACAACACCCATTTTTTTAATGAATAACCACAACACCCATTTTTTTAATGAATAACCACTTTGCGGCGTGCTTACACGTCCAACCGTACGTTAGCGTGCCGAACTGTGGCTGACTGCACACGGGCATTGGAGCAAGAAAATGAAGCCCCGATCTTCCCGGTGAGCTATCGTGATCAACGCATCAAAGAAGGCGACAGGCCGATTAGAATGCCGGTCCGTTGCGCCGCGTCACGAACCCCCGCCACCGAACACGTACGATCACTCCCCACCGGGAAACCACGCAAGTTTCGCCATCGCTACGATCGACATCCGGGATACGGTTCGCTGCGTTTAGCATAGTTTTTTTTTGTTTTCGTGCTTTGGTGAATGTGTTTTTTTACTGCTACCAACCTCGGGCCCACCAACAAATCGGCTGCAACGCCGCACCGAAAATCGTTACGAACGGATAGAGCGACCCGTTCTTGATAGACCGATTTGGTAAACGTTTCTACTAACTTTAGCTCGTTCGTCGGCAGATAGTTCGCCTCTTTTTGTTTGCTGTTGTTGCTTTGCTACCACTTCAAGGCCAAACGACGGTTGCGATGGGTGGGAAGTCATCGACCGAATCTGCAAACAACTTTTACCCATCGTCGTCGTTACGTCGTGCGTCGTGCGATAGCGGCTTCGTCATTGTCGTCATCGACGGTTTTGGTGCAAAACGGGTTGCTCGGTTGAGGTAGAACTTCGCCGCTGGATCAAGTCCAGATATGCTGGATTCCGTTTTCTGTGGGTTCCACAAGCTGTGCTGATGATGATTGTTGTATGAAGTAAGTTTTATTATGAAACTTTGATATGTTGTGACATATTTGGGATACACATTCGAATGTTTTGATCGATAACGCTTTGAAAAATTTCTGTAAAACTTTTATGCACATTTTCTGAAATTTCCAAAGGATCCTGAATAGTTTTAGCATTGAATAAACAATAACAATGCAGTGAGGATGCATTTAAAAAAATGTGAACAAAATTTGTTCTAAATGTGTGCCAACATCTATGTTTTTAATTTTGTTTGCAACAACATTCTAGATATTTTGGATATGCAAAAGCCGAGATAACATTAAAAATGCTATAGCTTGAGCAATTCCGAAGCGAATGAACAGCCACAATGTACAAAGACTAATCGAAATTGTAAATAGAGCGTATATATCATGACTATACTTGAAGAGAACCGACGTAGAATTGCTAACGATCTCTTCAAGACAGTTTCAATTATCGCACAATGTTAATGTGATGTAAAAAAAACTCACGCTTGAACCCTTCACTTGGTCGCCAGTACCAATCGGTGGCCGCGATAGGATCGCCCGTCCTTTGTTCATGCGAATGTTTGTTTATGTTTAATCATCCATTTATTTATGTTACAAACATCATAACCCTACGCTGCACTTTGTTAGAACGGGAAAGGGTTTACTGTTGCCGAGTGAGCGCGGATTTGTGCGGACCCGGCGCCGCTGACGTCATGTGTGTGTGTGTGCATGTACACAAAGGGTTCATGCACGCGAACCGCAACAAGTTAATCATCGTGCAATTTCAGCAAAAATGTCTTTCCTCTTCGTCTAACAACCGGCTCAAATGGGTCTTGGTTTACTCATTATGCGGGCGAGGAGCGGCCAAGCTACGACACCATTTGGGCCCGCCGGAATGGTTTGCCGAAGAAGTTTGCGAATGTTTGTTTATGTTTAATCATCCATTTATTTATGTTACAAACATCATAACCCTACGCTGCACTTTGTTAGAACGGAAAAGGGTTTACTGTTGCCGAGTGAGCGCGGATTTGTGCGGACCCGGCGCCGCTGACGTCATGTGTGTGTGTGTGTGCATGTACACAAAGGGTTCATGAACGCGAACCGCAACAAGTTAATCATCGTGCATTTTCAGCAAAAATGTCTTTCCTCTTCGTCTAACAACCGGCTCAAATGGGGCTTGGTTTACTCATTATGCGGGCGAGGAGCGGCCAAGCTACGACACCATTTGGGCCCGCCGGAATGGTTTGCCGAAGAAGTAAATCAATCTTGCTCGCAGCTCTGTCAACCTCGTTTCGCTCCGCTTGCGCGCTAATTCGCAGCGCCCTTGTGGGAGAAAGATTGGCGATTTCTTGGGCAGCGTCGTGCATTGCAGTAAACAGAACGCGAAGTAACAATGCAAAATAACGCGCGTGCGTCGTTCGGCGAACCCGGCGCGGCTGAGATCATCACGCGGGTAGAAAAATGAACGTATTTGTACTTTGTTGAAGACGAAAAGGGGGAAAAAAATGCTCCAAACAAAATGGTAACACATTTCCGTTCTGTGAGATATACAAAAACAGGACAATAAAAGAAAAACAAGTCTTGCCAGTAATGTGGAATGTCAGCAAACAATTAGCCTGGATGCAAATAACAGCCAGCTTACCCTCGCTCAATTGGACAAGCTAATAAAGGAAATCTTTTATGCCCAACTCCATGCCGGGTTTCAAATGTCGCGGGGCGCAGGTCCACGGGACGGAATAGCCCAAAATCACTGGACATCACGGATCAAATTTCAAGACGGACGGCATCCTGGATTAACAAAAGAGCACAACCGTTTGGACAAAGAATTCAGCAAACGAATTAAGTTCCGCACGGCACTCCCCATACCTTGGAGCGAGCGAACGGCACTGGGTTAATGAAATTTATCGCATCGTAAACCTTCCACCGTCCATTAGCAAACGGTCGGCCCGGACCGGAAACGGTTGGTCGGTTGCGATACCGGGTGCACTGCAGCTCAATGGATCGAATACTGTCTGCGCGCGAGATGCCTTGGCGGACAAACGTCCCAACGTCCATGCCTTCGACCAGTGAGCAGCAGGACAATGTGCAGGAACGCACAGGTACCGGGTGTGTGTACTAGGCATGATGCGAGCGGAGTGCATTTTTTATGAAATTTTCAATTAATTCCACCCTCCGTGCTCCGGGCCGGATGCGCTTTATTCGCTTCATATTCCCGCTTGGACTTTGGAACCAGTGAGGAGTAGTATGTGTGGTTCCGTCTCACGATGCCTCTCTGCCGTTCTCAAGTTGCAGTTCTGCTTTCTCCGCCAGGCTCAGCGGTGGACAAAAAACGCAAAGAAATGCTTCCATGACAGAAAGAGAGAGAGAGAGAAAGAAAAAGAGGTGCAGCTTTGAATAAATAATTACCTACCGAATGCAAAATCTTGCGGGAGTACCAGAGCGCACAGGAAGCAGCAGTTGGCGGAGTGGCGGCGCACAGTGGCGGGTAACTCAATTCATTACCGCGTAGTTTTCATAACTCCTTTTGCCAGGATGTGCAGCAGAGAGGCAGTGGCAAAATAATCAACCCAATGCGTTCTTCGTTCTCTGCTCCGCGAGGAGCAGCGCACAAGTGGTCCCAGCGCACAGTCAACGCTTGTCGCTGGACTCCCCAGGAGATGCAGAAGACGGGGTTTGCAAACGCCCTGTGACGTCCATTAAGGATGACACATGTGGAGCGCGCACCGAGAACCTTGCGCTTTGATGAATAATTATTTCATGAAATATTATTCATAATTACGGACACTTGCTAGCTGCAGCTCGCTACCGCAGGACCCGGGGTTTGCTGAAAGGGAAGTGAGTTTGTGCCAACGAGATGTCCGGAACTGACGCGCGCAGGTCTGCGAAGATCTGTGTACGTGTGTAGAATTATGCACGACGCTTCTGCGGGTTCGTTCCAGCTGTCATAAAACTGGTCAAACCTTACATATCGCAGCTATATAGCGAGACCGCACGCTACGTGAAATAATTCAAAAAACCCCGTTTGCCATCCCGCACTGCGCGAACAATGTCAACAATCGCGCAAACGACACCGGCTGCATCCGCGTGACAATCGATCATTAATCACCGGAAGAGTGTTATGATCGGGTTTTGTCAGTTGACGCGCGCTCGTGCCGTTCCTTCGCATGTTATTGTGCCGCTGTCGATTGGATTTGGCGTGACTTTTATGTGTGCACCTTTGTCCGGTAAATTGCTTCATCCTACGCATCCATGCAGCATGAATGTATGGTCGGTACAGTGATCGTGTGGAACACAATGGAGTTCACCTCTGCTCGGAGCCTGTGGCGCCAGCTGTACGAGCTGCCACAGTGTATGTCGCAGAGGTGAGTTTCAGCTTATACAGATGGCATTTGAAAAATTAAGATTACAAGATAAAAATGGGAAAGATCTGTAAAGAGTGAAAGGCAGATCTTTAACCTTAGCGAATCCCACACTCGAAACTAGCTGTATGTTACGAACTTTAGACACATTGAACCACTCTGGAGCTCTGGAAACCAATTTATCACTTGTTCAACGAACCCTTGGCACACAATCTTCATAATTAGCTCTCATCACTTGAAGATTAGTGCACCTCTCGAAGATGCCTAATTACACTCGAATAAAACATCCAATTTCGCATGGCAAATGAACGTCATCATCAACACAGTCTCATACATTTCTGCTTGTGACAACCGAACTTTTGGCATCATTTGACAGGACCATAAAAACGATGTCTTAATTAACCTAATTTGCTGCTGATCATCTGCAGCTGGAGACCGATAAACCGATTTCTAGTCCTAAATCATCACTCCAACACCATACTGGTTCATCTAACATCCCGTCGTTTCGGTTCCTTTGCGCTTCCAAACGTGCGACTTACTTCGCACCTCCCTCGGTGTCACAGCCGTTCGGAGCACTGTTCCAACCCGTATCGATTCCATTGCCCCCGGGGAAGGCGCGGCGGATGTTTGGCACGACACTTTTACGACTCACGATTTGTACACATCTCCCACACCATTCAGTCGTCCGTCCCGGAAATGCATGTTTATGTTTTTCGGTGCAATAAAATGCACGAATGTGTTTGGTTTCTTACCTACACACACACACGTCACGCGGGATGACATTAGTGACGTTACTTAGAGTCTCGGAATGCTGCGAAGCAAACTTGTCGAGCGGAAGTCACACAAGCTCGTAAGTCTAAGTGGGAACGCAAAATTTCACTCCAAGATTCAATACTTTTTACAACGCGTTGCAAACATTTAACACGTCCAGCGCATCGTCCCTCGGGAGAAAGAGGAGAGCCAAACAAAAGCGGTCGAGAAGTCACGATTCTCACGTTAGGGACGCGTTTTATTCGTACAAAGTCATGTTACCAGCGCCAGCGTAGGCGACGGGTACGGCGTTTTGTTACTTGAAGGCAACATACCCAACGAGTACTTCACTTAAGCCTCTTAACAGATGGAACACGCGACGCACCGGTGGACCAGCTCAATTTCGACACACATACACACCGCAAGTCGTCGTCTCCCCCGACGACCCGTTCACGGGGCAGGTCTTAGTAGTTTCATGTTAACAGCTTTTCAATTTCCGCCCAGGAAGTTATGCACGGTGGGCACAAGAAAGGGGCACGCGGGTACGATCATATGATCTGCCGTGGCGAGCGATTCGTAACGAACGTTCTCACACCACCACACCGACAGCCGATCGTAAAGGTTAACCATGCCGATCCGATCAACCAGATGTGGCTAAATCGGTGATTATCGGTTGGGTGGAGGCTGGGACGTGCGCCACAGCGTGTGGTGAGAAGGTGGCAAGAAACAGCGCACTCCACACAAGCCCCCGAACTAAATCGTGCACAAGTGATTTGTTGGACTTATAAATAAACAAAACCCTATCGTGAACTGATCGGACGAAGATGTGCTAGCCCAGCCCAGCACCACGATCGACTAAAGCGCAGGCGGTGGACGCGCACCGTCTCACCAGACAGCTTGAAGTAGTGCGCGTTTGCCACGATAATGTAAGGTTAATAATTGTGACATCTAGATGAAATAAACCCGGATCATTAGCTATTCATATCACACCGCGCGCTATTGCGTCTCATCGATGCTCGACCATCGTCACACGACACACTTCAAAGCGTAGGCAGGGGCATGATTGCGTATCGCAGGAAGGCAGTATGCGGAAAATGATCAGCATTTCGCTATCGGATCTCGCTACACCACCAAGCGGAATGCCAATGAAAATGTCACGCGTACACCCGCTCGTATAAGCGCGCCCCATACAAACAACTCCACCTCCCGGTTGACGGTGAGTATCTTCATCATCCTGGCTCGGTCACTACTAACTGACAGCAGACTGACGGACGCTCGCACTGTCGCTACGGTGTAGTCTCGGTGCGGTTATGCAACTCAGCCGCCGCTTCCGCACCTATACCACACACACACCGTGCACTTGCCCGGCGTGATATATTTCTGGTAATGATTTGTGAGCTGTCTATGTTCTTTACTACCGCCGGCGACCTTTGGTCAGCGACGGCGACAAACTCATACGCCATGCGTGCCATTCGTTAGGGATGCGGAAACCGTACTGCCAAAATGGTTCGTAATGTTATTTTAAGTTCGGCGAGGAACTAGCGAACCATAACCACCGGCTGAGACTTGTCGGCCGGGGTACACGCGAAAAAGATTGCAGGGGTTGCCGCGGCATGTACATTGTAATGGTGTGTTCAAACATTTTTGCACATACCGAGGCACGATTAATCAACATCAACCATCCATTGCGAGATCTTACGAGGTGTCTGGGTGTGAGTGTTTTAAGTGTGAAGGAAGCCCGCAATCGCAATCGTCGAAAGAATTTATAGTTTGACACGCGAGACAGACACACATACGGACGCACAGCGTCTGCATCCGTTCTGCACCATCGGCAGTTTCTTCAGCCATGGCCGGGTAAGACCCTGGGCGGGATTAGATTGGCAGATCATGGTTGACACGGTCGTTTGATGTTTAGATCCGTGTCATTGACCGGTGCGGTGTTTGAAATACTAGTGACGCGGGCAACGTAGTGCATATAACGGCTACTACAAGCATGTTACGGTGTGATGGTTAGCATTAGCTACAGTGGTAACTGGTACTAAAAACTGTCAGTTGGAACTAATCAAAATTTACGTACATTTAGGGTAGATATTTGGATTTCGTTTATCCAGAAAGGAAATCCCTTTAAGAGCATTCTACACTAAAAGAGTTTTGTTGGACGTTATGTTACGAAGAAAGAATCGATAAAATTCCAATAGAATCTGCCAGCAGTTCCGTCCAAACAGTCGGTACACGTCCCGAACATCAACTCCAGATATCGTCGATGGTCATGCGTCTGAAAATGCGTGTCGTACGCAAAGCATTCTCACGCTTTCGCTTAACGCCTGCTATGACGCACACGGCGTGCGAAAGGATGTAGAAGGATCATTGGATTTGGCTTTTCATCCCACCGCCACCATGCATCACGTACCGGGGAAAAAATACCCGCGGTGCCGCCAAACCATCATCCTTCAAACGGGTCCCACATGTTGCGCACCCCCCGATCGACCCCATCCGGCACGGGAAAGCCGGGACACCTAGCCTATACGCGGCCAGTGGAAAATTGCACTATTTTTAGCCGCCCGAAAACACCAAACACCGTGCCGAGAGAGAATGCGCCCATTCCACCTCGAAATTCACCGTCGCCGCCGTAACATGCAGAAATGCGGAAAAGCCGGGGGGTTGGGAAAATTTGCTTTCCACCGGTGCGAAAGAGAGGCAAAACGTGGATGTTTCTGCTCGTTGATGTTGTGTGCTTCTAACTGCGCTGTTCTATGTTAATGTGTGTGTGTCGTGGTGATGAATTTTCACACAAACACACACACACTTAAAAGCCGAGAGTCGAAACAAGTGCAGAACGCCGCGTTCACAACTCACCGGTTTCGATGGTCTAGAGGGGCGGCAGAATACAACAGCTTAATGAAAGTCCGCACATATTTTAGCACCGTGCCTGCATTCCACACGCGCACACACGGTTGCATTCGGATGCGCTAGGTGCAAGGCAATCAAGAATGTGACGGAGGACCGGCAGGCCATGTTGAGGCGGAAATAGCAAACAAAAAACCAGGCAAACATGGGACTATAATTTGATGGTTCATAGCTCTTCCGTAGGTTGGTGCTACCCTGACGACGACGACGACGACGAAAACGACGACGACCACACAATAAACGTTTGTCTGGGGCGTTACTTTAATGGCTTCGATGAAATATAGGCAGATATATTTTGAGCGATTATAACATTCGGGGAGGTGATAAAAAACGCTATCTGTTTTGCTCCATATATTCTATAACGGCATGAGCTACGGGAGCATTGCGACCACATTAATGTCATCGTAGGAAAACATACAGCCAGAGCGCTGGCGAATTTAATGCTTTCGGTGTGTGACAGAAGCCGGAGACAATCCATAATATTTGCTCCCTTCCTCTGTTGGAAGTTCCTCAGCTGTAGCTGAATTTCATGCAAGAGAGCTTTGCTTGTTTGCCGCCACCAAACAGGGTCATTTTGATGAGACTTTTATTTATGGAGTTGTTTGGATTCCATTGCATACCGTCCAATCAGTGAACCATCCACCAGGAATGTGCAATAAAAAATATAGCAAACCGTTTGAGCAAACGACAACTATTAAAACGCATTATGCTCCGGTGTGCCCTGTCACCATCCACTGCGAACGTTATCTCAATAAGCTCTGAGGCACTTGCCTTTATTGGAGCTGGGTGCAATAATGCTCCACGGTGAACTCCAAGCCTTCAAAAAGCAGATAAAGCGTCTAGGTACTAGATAGTAGTGGAAAGCTCGAGGAAAAACCTTCCCCGCTGGAATTCATAGTGCTTCTAGGACACGAATGAAAATTGAAATTTACGTATCACAAAACGAGCAAAGATTTATGAACATGCGCAGCGCAAGAAATTTGCATTTGATCCACCTGGTGGTGGAGCATTTCGAGGAAAGCTGACTGTTCGGGTGTGATGAAGGGTTTTCGCATAGTTTTTGGGTGGATTTGCTACAAACGCAGAGCGCTCTACTCTTCATACTGAACAGTTTTAGCTGACATGAGCTGAAGCTCAACTGAACTCTAGTACGAACTTCGTTATTCCAGCTTTCACTTCCATCCAGAACATCGCCAGAACTCCCTACGGCAAGAAAAAGAACACTCACACAAACACATACTCATTAACGAAATAATATTGGTCCATAAAGACGCCATACCCGCATCACATAACGATGAATTAAAATCTCGTTAATCTTTTCGGTCCATACCACACGACGCAGTGGATATTATGCAGAGATCGCACGCCCAAACACTAGGTGCGCTCCCGGGGAGCAGGTTCGTTTTAATTTATATCCTCCGCTGGGGCAACGGAATGAGACATGTCAAAGTTAAACGTACTGGTATTATTTTCCACCCTCGGTCGGGAGGTCCACCGCTGGAATAGGAGCGGAAGCTCGCACCGAACCCGAAGATACCCACGCTGACAGGGGAGCGATGTTCCCGTGCCGTCGCAGAATTCGTTCTTGCATTCTTCACTGTCGTCGTTACGGCACTGGCTGCAGAATTCTAGCGCCAGTAAACAGACAAATCGTCCACCAGCGAGTGGGAAGCTTAACGGGTGAAAAATGCAGAAATTGTCGTCGCAAACGTCTCCTCCGACAGCGAATGGAGCAACAACAAAAAACCCAAACCGTCGGCGAAGAAAGTGATGCGGCGGTGGATTTCAGAGCGTCTTGGTGTACATTACGAGAGCGGATAATTGGCATCCGGTTGTCACGATTACGTGTGCAGGGCTGGCGACAGCTGGAGACAACTCTAGGCCACCTTTGCTAGAGCAAGTGCTCCGGGATCCGGGATGAACCGTCTGGCAAAAATGTTCCTTATTAATCGCTGGAACGTCTAGCACCATTTTCTTCCTGCGTAAGCGCACAAATCAACGTGGTTGGTTACTACGGTTCCTGACGTCTATTTATGTGGGAGAATTCCTTCTTAAATCGACTCGAATTCTTGTTGGAACTAAGCGTCTTCAACAATAGTAGTAGGATGGTGCGCTCTCCAGAGCACGAACACAGCACAAGTAAAGAATAACTGATTTCATTAGAGTGATTCTGCTGGACTCCTCGGTTGCTCCTGTCGGATCTTCCGTACCGTGGGCAACCGATTCAGGTAGACACTGTAGTCCTAGTGTGAGTACTTTCTTTCGCAATAATTAAAACTAATTTTCTACACTCTGACTCTGCAGAAGGCAGTTAGTGGGTACAAAAAAAAGACACACTACTACCCGCGTTGGTTACAATTATCGATGCGGTTGCCAGTAGTAGCAGATGATTATCCTGGTTTCACTTCTTCCAACACTCCTTCCGGACAAGACCAGATAGCCGAGAATAGCAAACGAGCGCAATCTACTGTCTGCGTTTGTTGCTTCTTCCTGCCCGATCCAATCAAGCAAAGAAACCCGCCGTTGCGAACTTCGCCCCGTGTATTCCTCCGAAAGTAGAACGGTAAAGCGTGCTAGACATGGAAAAGAAAACTCCTTACGCCCGTGCGAAGGGAACTGCTGAAATATGCAACACCCAAGCGGTGCTATCAAACGAAGCTTTGGGACCAGCGGACCCGTTTCCGCGCCGGATTGGAGTGGCATCGTCCTCGGGTAATAGTGTTGTTTCCGCGTAAAACCCATTAACTTCCTAAAGGAGTTCCTTAAGCGAGCCGTTTCATCTCGGTCGGACGGGCCCGGTTTGAGCGAGAAAAATGAAGATAATTTCATCAAACTCCCCGCAGGGACGCCGACCGACACATCGACACCGGCACGACCGGGGAGCGAGTGCACGGAGCAGAAACTTTCTTCGGTGGCAAGTTATTTCTGGCTAGCTCGTTTCCAGCAACTATCTGCCAAGGTCTAAACTACGCCCGAACCGAGTGGAAATTGGGACCCACACTTGGAGAAAAGTTTTACCGTCCTCCTTCCCTCACGGAACGATTGTGTCCCACGGGACATTATCCTTTTCTTCCTCCACGAGCACGAGAGGTTTCTTTTCGCATGCATAACAATCAAAGAAGCTGCACATACAGACAGGGAGACAGGCAAAGCACAAACACAATAAAATCATGGATTTCACAGATTGGTTTCATTTCGGGGACGTTTGGTTTGGGGGCTAGGAACTTCGGTTTCGGTGTCATTAAACGTTTTTATTCAGACATTCGGTTGCTGGAGAACGTGGGTGAAGAAAAGTTCACCAGGATGTCAGGATAAATCCCCACGGTCCGTCCCAGAGATGTTCACGTTGAGCAGGGCAACCGAGGCGCGTTCGGAAGACGGAAAGGTCCACCGGGAGCTACTTTTTAACTTTGCCCATCGATAGAGTTTGAACTTTTTGGGATCGGTTTTGTTATTTTTTTTTAGCTCGCTCTATCGTCATGTCTGCAGTGTAACCGAAAGGATACATTTTTATGATCCTCGCAAAGCTATAAGACAAGTGCTTAAGTGGGAAGAAAGTTTGACTATTGCAGGATCTCCTTAAAGCGACTCTGACACCGGTGCAGCAGCTTTAAGCTTGGAGTTCGTCCAAGTCTGCGGACTATTTTGGCGAACCGGGTCGATATTAAAAGCTGTCAGACATAATCGCATCAACGAATGCTTGTCCAGCTTGTCGCGCTGTAACAGAAATAATAATCTTCCAGCGATTTTAATAATCTAATAACTTTCGACATCGTCGGCGCTCGAAAACACAACGAGCAGACCGCTCCCGCCCACCATCGGCGCGGAAAATATCATTAGCGTCTAATGAATTCTCTTTGCCATGATTAATGAAACAAGATTTTCCTCGGACGAACGCATCGCCGCGACGCGCGACAATCGTTCGCGGTTCCGGGCCTTCCCCTTCAATCACAAGCGCTCCCCATCTCGGCTTCTCTTCCGTCAAATGAGAACAAATCATAAATTATGCTCTGCGCTTCCAGGCCAGCAAATGGATGGCACTGCCCTGCCCATTTCCCGTAGCTCGCGACGTTCCGGAGTGTCCAAAGGAGGGTTTTCCGCCTCCGGGAACCAGTCTGCCAGTTACAGAGAAAGGAGAGAAAAAAAACAGATGAAACGAAGAGGAAAATCTTTCCAAGCCTGCGACATCA
>KZ067470.1:61512-99768 GCA_002091845.1 Anopheles cracens | reverse complement strand
ATCGTCGTACGACGGAGCTGTGCTACCAGCCCAAAATCAAAAACCCAGAATTTTCCAACGTGTAAAACAAACATTCAAAATTCAAATCCAACCGGCAACACTGCCGACGAGTGCAGTACCAGACCGACGCCGCCGCCGCCGGTGACAGCTGTCACATTCAAAACACAACCGTAAAGCAACTGACACACTCGGTGCGGCGAAAGGAAGCAACCACGACGATCATCACCCACTTTCCGTAAAGTGCGTCGCGCACGCGATCGGCCGGCCTGACTAGAGCATCGTTTTTTTCCGCAAACCGTGCGTGAATTGGGGCGACAAATAGGCAGCATAATGCAGTTTTGCCGCAAACGCCGGCGGTCGGTGCGAATGTGATTTCCGTGCGAGCGAAAAGCAAGCGTCCTCCGTCCCACGGGGCGTCTTCAGATCGCAGTAGTCTCTGTCTGCTGTGTGTGTGCTCCTGGGGCATTATTTTATGTATGTTTCACGGCGAGAGTGAGCGCGTGCGTCTCGAGATAACAGTTCGTTTGTGAATTTATACGTTTTTTGCGCGTGAAGTAGCGTGGTGTGTTATTTTTCATACGGAAGCGAAAACCTGTGCATGTTCCGAGTGTGTGCGTGTATAAAAGTGGGCTTTTGTACCTGCGAAGAGAAGGAAGGAAGCGCGTTCTGAAAGAGGCACGGCGCCACAGTGCTAGTGTGCGTGTGTGTGTGTGTGGTTGCTGCTGTGGCTTTCATATGCATGGGTGTGAGTGTGTGTGCGCGCGCGCGGCAAGCAGTTCGAATTCGTAACATAAACGTATTATGCTCTCGGTACGCACGCTGTGATCCTGTCGCGCACAGCAAATAATCCTCGTTGGTCGCGAACGTTCGAGAAGCTCCTGAGACGCCCGCGATAAGACACGTCGGCCGTTCTTGCAGGCAACACAAGCGGCGAAGAACGAACCCCTGGTTCAAAACAAAACCTCCTTTGATCGACCGTGTGTACGAGTGTGTGTGTGTGTGGAGCTTGGGGGGTCAAAGGGGGTCTGCAGTTTTATGCGGCAAGTGCACTGACCCGTCCCGTTCGCCATCTTTCAATTGCAACATTCCAAAAACGCACACAAACACACGCAGCTGCTGCTGCACCGAAAGCGATGAAAGAGCTACTGTCGCTGCATGAGAAGAAGGGCAGCATAATGTCGGGCGAGACGGGCGGTGGTGGCGGTGGGTTGGGAGCCGTCGATAGGAAGCTGTTCCCGATCGGGACGACACCGATGCCGCTCGCGCCGCCACCGTCGACCGTCGGCGGCGGCTGTCCGAAGAATCCGCTGCAGCCGATCGAAAACACGACCAGCATCGAGCCCCCGGTGGGCCAGGCGGGTGGCATTGGGCAACACACCCAACCGCCACCGCCAGTACCAGCATCGGCAGCTGGAACCGCGGAAGGTAAGTTCTGCCGGGGAATGCCGCGTATCATATCACCATGGCAACATTCCTTCTAAACCACCGCACGCTGCTGGCACGTTTGCCCCGTTTTCCAAAGGCATCTCTCTGCTTGTGTGTGCGCGCTTCTTCTTCCCCTTCGTTTGCTTCTTCCCTCGGTTCGCGCTTATTGCGCTTCTTCTTTTCCTCCCCGCGCGTTATGTTGCCTTTAAGGTTGTTGTTTTTTTTCGCTCTGCGTTTGTCCCGTTTTGTGGCCGTGTTTCTTCTCGGCTCTTCTGGTTTCGTTCTCTCTCGCTCTCTCCAACGTTCTACTGTGGATTCGTTGAGTCATCCGGTTTGAGCGGGATGTGTCGTTTTTTTTAATCCTCACTATGAGTAGAAACTTAACGAAAAAACAAGTACAAATGCTTCCATTTGGGCACGAAATTTGAACGAAAAATTGTGTGTTCGCGTGGGAAAGAGAGAAGAAGGGAGCGTGTGTGCGATGAAGCATAAAGTGAAACATTCGCATCACGATCGGAGAGCCAATCGTTTTGTTCTTTTATTCTGTCCTGCTGTTTGCTTTATCTCTCCTTACTGTGTGCATTCCTTAGCTTGTTGCGAAGGTTTCGTTAAGTATTATTTTTTATATTGAATATGTTTTCTACTTGAAATACTGTAAAGAATTCAGTGAACTCATTGAATTTATTTATTGCATTTATAGATGCCATGACATTTTAGGATTTTAAATTATATTTTTTCGTGCGTTTTTTTCATTCGGATTCTTAAAAATTTGAACTGACTAAATTCAGATCGAAGCAAACAACGAATCAAACTCAGATTATTGTTATTCAGTATGTTGTTATTGTCAGTTGTTGTCTTAGATAGGTATTATCAATTTGGATGTGAAATATTGTTTTACTGATTTTTTTTAAATGTTAACCATATCAATTCATAATGGAGTGCACTTTAAAATCTGTTTTTTGGGGCACGAATTTAACGAAATAGATAAAAGTTAAGTTCTACTGCTTATGTAACGTTTGCATAAGTTAATAACTCATTAATTCGTATTTAACAACTTTTGTAAAAGGTTAAAATCGAATATGGGCCAGTTTCTTTTTACATTATTTACATTATTTATATTCAAAATTGGCCCGTCCTCCCGAACGAAGGACTGTAACTCTCCAGATTATGGAGAATAACTAAGTAAAAGAAAGCCAGAAATAACAGACCCATGCCCTAGTGGAAGTTGTTGTTCCAAGGAAGAAGAAGCCTGTAAGAATTGCACTGCACTGTATTATGGATGATTTGTTAGGTTATTTATTCTGTAATATGAATACATATCATCATCAAAGATACTAAATAATCAAAATATCTTCATCGCATCCTAAACACTTCAAGGAAGGGGTCATAAGACGGTTGAAAATTTTGTCCAAAAATATAATTCTGGTACCCAAGGTCGTTTACAACTGGCTGTGTTTTAAACAAATTTTAAAACTATTTTTATTTTCGAAAAAAATCGAGTTTTTGACTGAGTGACTCCATGTTGTATGAAGCAATAGGCAATCCTTGGCGAAAAAAACAGTTCAAAGTATTAGAAAAATAATCACAAAAATAATGCAATGACGTGTTTTGTTATTGACTACAACTTAGCAGAACATAACTTTCATCTATTTGTTTAAATTTTCGTTGCATGCTAAAAAAACAAGTACTCCTAACAGTTCTGATACGGAATTGTTGAGGGCACTTACTCGTTTGAAGTCTTACTGAATAGACCCATCAAAAAAGACGTTTCCAACGGATTTCAATGATACAAAAAATAGATATACTCTAATCCACTAAATCCATCGAGAGCTTTATTATCATATTTCACGCGGTGCTTCATCATTTCGACCCGGGGCTTCATGCGGGAGTAATGTTTCGAATTAGGAATTGGAAGCAAGCGTGCATTACACACCACCACACCCACCCACACCCATGCTGCTAGGTTTCCCGGTGTTTATTTGCGTTCCGCGCTTTCCACCACATGATCCGCGGTAACACAAAAATGCCCTTTCATACAGCGGCGGTTGCGTTTGCGCTCGCTCTATCATATCAACGTCAGCCTACGTCAGTAGTCGAAAATGATGAAGTTCTGCTTTGCTTCATGTGTGTACTGGGTACGCGGCCGACGTATTTATTCGCTCGAATCAAACTCAGATTATTGTTATTCAGTATGTTGTTATTGTCAGTTGTTGTCTTAGATAGGTATTATCAATTTGGATGTAAAATATTGTTTTACTGATTTTTTTCTTAATGTTAACCACATCAATTTATAAGGGAGTGCACTTTAAAATCTGTTTTTTTGGGGCACGAATTTAACGAAATAGATAAAAGTTATGTTCTACTGCTTCTGTAACGTTTGCATAAGTTATTAACTCATTAATTCGGATTTAACAACTTTTGTAAAAGGTTAAAACCGAATATGGGTCAATTTCTTTTTTCCATTCTTTACATTATTTATATTCAAAATTGGCCCGTCCTCCCGAACGAAGGACTGTGACTCTCCAGATTATGGAGAATAACTAAGTAAAAGAAAGCCAGAAATAACAGACCCATTCCCTAGTGGAAATTGTTGTTCCAAGGAAGAAGAAGCCTGTAAGAATTGCACTGCACTGTATTATGGATGATTTGTAAGGTTATTTATTCTGTAATATGAATACAAATGATCATCAAAGATACTAAATAATCAAAATATCTTCATCGCATCCTAAACACTTCAAGGAAGGGGTCATAAGACGGTTGAAAAATTTGTCCAAAAATATAATTCTGGTACCCAAGGTCGTTTACAACTGGCTGTGTTTTAAACAAATTTTAAAACTATTTTTATTTTCGAAAAAAATCGAGTTTTTGACTGAGTGACTCCATGTTGTATGAAGCAATAGGCAATGTTGCCTTTAAGGTTGTTGTTTTTTTTCGCTCTGCGTTTGTCCCGTTTTGTGGCCGTGTTTCTTCTCGGCTCTTCTGGTTTCGTTCTCTCTCGCTCTCTCCAACGTTCTACTGTGGATTCGTTGAGTCATCCGGTTTGAGCGGGATGTGTCGTTTTTTTTAATCCTCGCTATGAGTAGAAACTTAACGAAAAAACAAGTACAAATGCTTCCATTTGGGCACGAAATTTGAACGAAAAATTGTGTGTTCGCGTGGGAAAGAGAGAAGAAGGGAGCGTGTGTGCGATGAAGCATAAAGTGAAACATTCGCATCACGATCGGAGAGCCAATCGTTTTGTTCTTTTATTCTGTCCTGCTGTTTGCTTTATCTCTCCTTACTGTGTGCATTCCTTAGCTTGTTGCGAAGGTTTCGTTAAGTATTATTTTTTATATTGAATATGTTTTCTACTTGAAATACTGTAAAGAATTCAGTGAAATCATTGAATTTATTTATTGCATTTATAGATGCCATGACATTTTAGGATTTTAAATTATATTTTTTCGTGCGTTTTTTTCATTCGGATTCTTAAAAATTTGAACTGACTAAATTCAGATCGAAGCAAACAACGAATCAAACTCAGATTATTGTTATTCAGTATGTTGTTATTGTCAGTTGTTGTCTTAGATAGGTATTATCAATTTGGATGTTGCCTACGTCAGTAGTCGAAAATGATGAAGTTCTGCTTTGCTTCATGTGTGTACTGGGTACGCGGCCGACGTATTTATTCGCATTCCGCGGCATCTCGGTATCGATACGCGTTTTTTCGTCTTCCCGGTGTCGTCGCATTTGACGTCTACCGAAGCAATGAAGCGTGGCGATTGGGGTGCGGTGGGGAAGAAGATCCCCCCCCCCCAAAAAAAACGAGTCATTTGCAAGACTTTCATTCGGTGTGCAGCAGAATTATGATGTCATGCTTCGAAATGTTGGTTGGGATCATGATCAGTTTTTTTTCTTTCTTGCTTGTGGGATGCAAATGTATGAACTTTAGTCATCTTTTTGTGGGAATTGGTTTAGGAGCAGCCATTTTTTCGTCCCCATTTCTTTTAGATGATGTAACAAACCATCCTTTTCGTTGCTTATTTAAACTTATCGAAAGTAATATTAAACCCGCAGCATGAAAACAAGCCGCCTTACCCGTTAGCCTCGTAATGGAGCTTCTGAAACCGTCTCACACAGTCTCGTCCTTTCGTTCTCGAACCGTCTCTAAGCGAAGACCCCCGAGCCCGAACCACTTTGCAGCGAGCGAAGACCTGCAGCCTGCGGGGCACCTGTTGGTAGGCGAAAAGGATGAAAAAAAGAAATATACATGCAACCTAAACGAGAACGAGGGTCGGACCAGAGTCCTTTTTAGCTCTCCTTTCCACCCCAAGGGTGGTTTTTCTGGGGTTCCTTTTTTCTGACTTTCTCACGGTATCCATTCCTTTGCCCCCCTTTCGCCATTTGTTGTTGGAGCATGACGACCGGAGGGATGGGATTGCGAATGGCAAGGACGTAGAGAAAGGAGTGAGCCGTTCCACCGCACCGGCCAGCGCCGAAAGGGATCGTACCCAGGTCGCAACAGGTTGATTACGTCCACTTACCACGCACACACACACACACACATACAGTTGGATTGGATGTCGCGGTTGATGGACTTCGGTACGGCTATGTGTGTCCTGCACAAATGTCCGTCATACATCAACCCTAGCGCTGTTTCGTCCTCTTCTTTCTTCACCCGTAGAGGTGAGAAGTAAAAATATACCCCTTCGTCAAGGTAGACGAAAAGAAAAACCACCCCCGGAGGAGGATCCCAGGTTGAAATGGGAGTTTAAGGTTAAGGTGTGCCACCAGAGATGATTCATCATAGAGTGTGTGGAGTAACGCAACACAATACCCCCTCTTTTAACCTGTTGGTTTCAGGTCATCATTTTACACGTGTTTGTAGTAAGCGTTCGATTTTTGCTAGGTTATTTGTAGAATAAAAATAGCCGATAGACATTCGCTGAACGGGGTTTCAAAGGGATCTTTTCCATAGAAACAACAGTCAAAATCCCAAGCTTATCCAGTCAACTTTTTTGACATACTCTACACCCAGTTTGGCTTGTGAGTTGTCCAATTTTTGGCTATGTTTTATGAAGAGAATGAGTTAAAAAAATGAGAGAGCTCTGTTTTTAGTTATTTTTTATGTAGGTGATATATTTTTGACACCCAGTTTTACATTTCTCCATGTCTTGCTTGACAAAAATCCAAGCCTTTTGGCAAAATTTTGTTGAAATTTTGGTGTGGATTTTTGGCAAAATTGTGTGATTTGGAGAGATGGTTCTAAATAAGCTTTTGTTAATTTAAAATGAACAAAGTTTGAATTTTTTGCGCAATTTCATAATTTCTACCCGCACTGCAAGGAATGTGAGGTAGGCGTAAAACCAAATTTGTACAATATAACTCACATACTTTTTGTATCCATATTTAAATTTGTACGAGGTTTTCCAAAAGTTTTTGCTAAGTGAAACTTGCTCCAATCTCAGATTTCGTTTAGGACACGCATCAAATTACTCAAATATTGAACGGAAAATATTTTCGAACTAATCGTTGAAATCGGGTTCGAACTCGCGTCTTCTGCGTCATGAGCTCCGGACGCCATGCACTACGCCACGCTTACCGCTGGAAAGGGGTGACAATAAATAGCAAACACATTGCGATTGTCTCAGCTCTGTATCGAACTCACGGCAGCCTTCACTGCCAGGTGAATCATACCGTGCCTTGTTTGTGTGTAGTGCGTAAATTCGTCCGAAATTCGACGCGTATTTTGTGAATGAATTGCTCTACCCACAGCATCACCGAGCTCACCTGCGCAAGCACTTCACACACACACGTACTTTTGCACGCGTTGACAGGTGTGTGATCCTTCGGTGACAAGGACACGGTGGCAGTGAAAAGGTGCACCGAACCTATCTAAAGGCGCTATACACCGTGGAGCTATTTTCGGACCATCTTTTCGAGTTTGTGGCTTGATGAGTAATAACACACGTACGGGTGCATATATGGGTTTGCTGCCCGCTTTTGTCCCCTTTGGTTCGTCACACCCACCTTCGTGAGGTGGTGGAACACTTGTAATCGGAAATGTGTTCACCTGACCCGGGGTTTTAGCATCAGCCGACATCCTTGCAACGCAAATGACTAATACCAGTTTTGCGCAACTTTCCGACTTCCGAAATGGACAACGCCCGAAAACGCACCTTTTGCCGCTCTTAAAAGGTTCCGGCGGAGGAGGGTTCGCCGCGTTGTTCCTCCGGTAAGACATCCGGCTGCGCGAATACTAAGCAGATGTTAATGAGCGAGTGGAAAGTGTGCGTTTTCGGTGGGGGTATAAGGTATGCCTTCTTAACCTTCGTTTTATTCCTTTTGCCCAAGCCGTGGGATCGCTGCCACTTGCGTTTTCGGTGGGGGTATAAGGTATGCCTTCTTAACCTTCGTTTTATTCCTTTTGCCCAAGCCGTGGGATCGCTGCCACTGCTTGGGAGGAGGAGAGTTTGTTTCTTTATCATGTTTAGGGCGTCTTACGGTAAGTTTTTTCTCTCTCCCCCCTTTGCTGGACAGAGATGGAGCCCAGTGGGACGCAGTGGGACGCAGCGAGAAAGGGTTCTCGACACGCAAAATGGAGCAATTCTTCACCTCGTTTCTCTTAATAGGCTGGTTAATCTTCCGACCGGGTGGGCGAGATAGCCCGTTCCGTCCGAAGCCGTTGCTGATGATGGGGTCGCACAATGGACGCGCGCTTCTCTGGAGCTTAAAAGTTTCCGTCAAGGTGTGCGGCTGCGTTGTCCGCGTGTAAAATAAAAGCGCAAAATAAAACATCGAGGTTTTGGATAACGTGGACAGGTCACAGCAGGGATACGGGAGGGAAAGGATGGAAGGGAAGGACAGCATTCACCCGAATGCGATAAACATGATGGAAAACGTGGAGCGCTCTCTCGCTTGGACACCTAAAGCCAAGGATTTTAAGTCACGCTTTTTTGTCCACTGGTGCGAGTACTGCGAAACGAAAAGGTGTTTTCTTCTAAGGTAGCTTTCTAAGCAAGAGCATCCGTTACGCGTTGGGTAGCAATTTTCCATCCCCCTCAAGAACACCTCGTAGCATCACCTCTTCTGCAGAGTTCGGAAATGGCTTTGGCTGGTGTTGGTGCGTTATCTGCACCGAGAATGAAAGGGTAAACGGGCAATTTTCTTTTGCCCCCACACAACTTTGCCTCACTTACAGGATATGTTAAAAGGGTGTGTTGTCAGTGGGAAGACGGGATCTTCTAACTGGAAAAATGTCACCGTTTTTTTTTGTTTTCCTTCTGTGGCGCCTGGTGAGGAATTTAGCAGTTGCTGGTTTCTGTCGCTGCATTTCTGTAGTAAGATTTCACTTTCCAGCTTGTGTGGAGGATGGTGCACGCATATTTCCAAAACTCTCTTTTTCTCTACTGCTCAACCCGAGCGGAAAGGGCCATGTTTGGGAAGAAGTTGTCAACATGACTCGCGTTCGACAGCACGGTTGTACGTACAGCGCCCACGCTGCCCTAAACCATCATCTCCGGCATCATCTCCGGTCACCAACAATCCTTTTTTTTTGCACTTAATCCCTTAATTTTCCTTTTAGGGGCAGCGTTGAACCGCGCGCCAAGGGGTGGCTAATTTTTAGCTTGTTTGAGCGTCAAAGTTGTTCTTGACGAAAGTCGGACGAAAAGTGGATGATGGCGCTCGGAGAGGCGAGGTCGACCGATCTTTGTTGCGTTAATTTTTGTTCGCTTCTTCGCGCGGAATTTATTTAACTTTTGTGGCGAAGTTTGTTTTCTTCTTTTGGAGAGTAGTAAGAGGGTTTTCATTAGAGAATGATTAAAATATCTGCTAGATCATAACGATACTTGGACGTTACAAGTTGTAAGAACATCACAGGAATTATACAAAAATAGAAGTCATAGAATCTATTCATCCCGAGTGTTGTGTCAGAGGTGAAACACATTAAACATTGTTTCGGATATACTAGACACAACAATATCTCTAGTTACTTTATCGTATGAAACATTGTAACTTCGTTTTGGAATATTTGACATTTGTGCAATGATGGTTTTTCGTAAAAAAAAATCAACCAAACTCTTCTTAATTCAAGCTCATTTTTGTGAATTTTCATTGCTGATAACGTTGAATCATACTCGGCCTGTCATTTGACAGCTGTCAAATGTGTCAAATGGTCGCTTGTGTCAGATTTGCTTTTCTGTCAAAATGGATATTTGACACATTTGACATCTGTGACATGTAGGCATCTTTTTAGTAACAGATCGATATGATGATAGCTAGTGAAATAAAATATAAACTATTATCTCATTTAAATCTAACCTCGTATTCCGGCAGTGTTTAATTTAGAGCAAGAAACGAATCGCCAATAAGCACCTATTACAAAACACAAACGGAATGACAGCAGATGATAGTTTTCGATGTTTGCAATATTTATTTTCCTATAAATGGAAAGTTTTCGGCGGAACTTCTCGGATTCCGGCTGTACACCGGCATCAACCCGAACCGACCCAATCGCCAAGGCTTTGGGAGAGAAGGAGAGAGAGATAGAGAGCAGGGCTGCGGGTAAAAAGCGTGGTAAAAGTTGCTCCTGGCCCTTTCACGCCACCATTACAACACTTGAACTCCCCTCCCCCCCCTGTCCCTGTGGTGACGACGGTGGCGTTTAGCATTTCTCCGATCCCGCCCAACAAGAGTGGGTTGGGAGCTTGAAAAGGATGAAGTGTTTAAATTGTATACAAAACTTTACCGTGCGGCTGCAGCTGCACGAAAGGATGACCTTTACTGCTGGTGCTGGTGTTGCTGCTGCCTCTGTGCTCTGTGTACTTTGTGTGTGTGTGTGTGTGTGTAAAGCCCACCACAAAAGCTTCGGGGGTGGGGTTGGAGTTTGCTAAACGAAGGTCGTCGCTGTCAACTTTGGCCCTTCAGACCTGAGTCTGGGAGTGAAAGAGGGTGGGATGCTGCGGCAGCGGATGGGTTTACACTTGGTTGACCAACTTTCGTCCTGTTCGAGTCCTGTGGAGTGTGTGTCCGCGCGCGCGCTAGTTGGAGAGACCACCGGTGTACACCATGGTCGGTTCGGACTCGCGGGCCACCTCCGGGGCAGTAACATCCGGTTTCGCCGAAGCGTCCGTCCGTCGTTCGGATCGTTTTGGTACGTGCCAAGTATAAGTGCTGGTGGTGCCAAGCACCAAACCGGGTCAAATGTCTGTCTGTTCGCCTACCGCGCACGCATTGAATATTTGGGTTGTGTGTATGGCCATACCCAATGGCGGCTTTTGTTCCCGCTCGCTGACTGTTCCGTTTTTTCGCCCCTGTTTGGCTGGAACGTCCTGGGCATATTATCTCGCAGCTTCTGCCTCCATCGATATCAGCCACTCGCTGTTATGACGTTGCGGGACAGCCGTGGAATAGGAGTCGATAAACACGGACGCCAGGGCTGCGCTGCGCCGCTGTTCCGTGCGGTAAACACTGCCGATGCAATTGAAATTAGACAACTTTTCCGTCCGTTTGTCGGGCGCTTAGGCAAACTCGCCGGACCTCGGTGGCTTCGACGCTGCTGGGGCGTACCGCGACGGCGGTGCGTGGTTACTGCGCTAGTTACTGCATTTCCGAAGTTGTTTCGAACCCACGCCGCGCACTTCCGGGCGTGTGGGCCGAGAAGTCGCTGTTGTTCAGTTTGCCAAAGTTAGCGGCCAGGATAATGCTATTATCATCTCCACGTCATCGAGTGGGGGGAGAGATCGCGTAGCGTAACAACGGACGGCGTTAGTCGTTGAACGAGTGGGGCCAAAACGTGTGTTTTAATTTTGTTCGTCGTTCAGGTCATGTTGAGGAGCAGTTATGGAGCATTGGCCATGTGCCATATTTTTTTGTATGTTCTGCTTGTTAATGTTACAACAATATCTTCTCTCAAAACTATAATTCATGTTTTAGTTCATTTTCAGCTAGTTTTAATTGATGTACTCAAGCAAACGTTTACCATTTCTTAAATTTACAAATTAAATTGTGTCAATCCAATCACAATGCATAATGAAAAAAAGGATCTTCGTAGGAAAAGGAAAAAAAGTATGAGTAGGATTTAAATTGAAAAAGATATCTGTAAATGTATTTTTTAATACAAAACATTAACATAGAAATAAATAGAAACAGAAAATAAATTAAATGGAAAATAAAAAAAATATAATAAATTAGTAACCTAATGAAATGTGCCATGAAAATATACTAAAACCAATAGCAATTTATTTATATTTTTATTTATTTATATTTATTTGTTTTATAAGCAATACTGCCGTCCTTTCCGATTAAATTTATTTGTTTTATAATGAAAAGATATTTTTAAAACTTTATAACAATCAGATTGATGAATCATGCGATGTATCGGCTTATCTAAAGAAAGTGCATTGTGTAAGGGTAATGAAACTCTCATGTGTGTGATATGGTTAGCTTTGGATATCCCACCTTTGCTGGCAGCAGAATGCCTATTTCTCTGCAATCGTTTGGTTTGCCATTGCGTTACCTTTTACACAAGTTATAACTCGGTTTTACACCGGGATCCATCCTGATCCTGATCAAACATCCAGCCTTCGTATCGTCTGCTTACACTTTACATCACCTCACTACTTACCTGGAGCTTAAAGCAAAACTTTACGGATTAAAGCTTTGCATTTACCTCTCTCGGCCGCACAGTTTAAAGGCTTCCCCCTTTCGCCATACAACTGTGGGAGTGTACGCATTCGAGGTTTGTCCTCCTGCCGTCTGTCGGTTGGGATTTAAAATCGATACATCTCTCCGTCGTGCGTCCCGGCAGTGCTGGAGTGCAAACCTTTAACTCGGTTGCGAGTAGTGCGCTGTAAAAGCGCAAACAGAGCAACAACTATTTATCGGAACCAATTTACCAACCTCGCCGTTCGCCTGAATGGAGCGACAACCCACCGAAACCCACATGAATTAGCTCTTTCTCTGGCGCTCCGCTCGGTGGCCCTGGTGTGTGTCTGCGAAAAGCCGGGCCGGGCCCGGATTCGGAGTCGGTTGGCGGTTCGGTAATCCTTACCCTTTTGCATGTACAATTTTGCGGTTAACCAAGGAATACCGCACTTTTCCCGCATCAGATGAAACTTTTGTCTGTCCCTTTATCAAGCGCTTCGTCCTTTGCCACTCGGGTTGGCAGTTCGGTGGAAAAGACTCATCCTCTGTGTGGCTCCCTGTGTGCCTCCGGCGCGGGGGGATGTTTGTGAGATTGTTTTGATTTTTATTGGCAACACAAAACATCGAATCCTCCCACTTCCACCCGATAACAACGGGTCAATATGTAGATCCCCACCCGCGGGGGGGAAGAAGAGATGCCAGAGGTTGGTTTTAAAAGGGAGCAAATAGAAAATCGAATAGGCCAATGCTTTTGATGACTTGCCACACACCTCACGAGGACACACACAAAATCTGTGTGCTATCTTTCCCTCTGGTAAGACATGGCAACGTTTCGGGGTTTTCACTCGAATTTCCCATTCTCCAACGCCAATTCCAGAGGTCGGCAAACTTGCAAACATGGGACAGAATGCAACGAAACGTGTGGCAGGCGAGCCAAAAAGGCCAGAACTTGTTGTGACGCCAACCTTCTGACACTTTCCATAGGTTGGTGTATTTTTTAGGAAAAAGATTATTTAAATTAATTGGAATAACGATGTCAAGAATCCCTAATCTTTATAATGTATCAATTTCGTTACATTCTAGTCAGCTCGTACTTTAATTCAACTTTCAATTCACCAAACTTTATACTACTACGTGTTCCTAATCGAAAGTTTGACGAGTTTTTCTTTAAACTAAAAATACTACATTCGCATAACTCTGCAACATGCTGTCCCAAACGTTGGTTAAGGTGTGCAAGTGTGTTTTGATATCAAAACACCTAAATAAACTTCTTAAACAATCAAAAAGCTTCACAGGGGGCCGCATTTGGGACTTTGCCGTGCCCTGCCCTAATCGGTTGTGGAATCGGTTCTGTCGAAGGATTTCGAGATGGCTTCGAAACGAGCAATTCCAATTCCATTTAAATCCCAACTCTCCCGGTTGCTCGTATCCGGCTACAGGGAGGGTTTCCGGTATAATTTGATAGTAAAATTAGAGTTTCTCCGAGCTTTAACTTTATCGGTCACTTGTAGCGGCGACCGAGGATGGGTGGGTGTTGCTCTGCGTTCCTACGCGCCACAGCATATTGATCTTTTCTTCTCGAAGTGAAGGTGGTGAGCGTGAAGTTTGTTGTTCACCGATGATACCGCAGCAGGGGCCACGGTTGATGGAGGATTTGATGAAGACTGGTAGTACTAATGATGGGTTGTAGGAGTAGGAGAGCTAGTGGTGGAGGTACTACGTACTACGGGCGCAAATCGGGATGTTTATTCGTGCCGATGTTTGTTGGAATAATAAAGCTTCACTGCAGCGCGGCACCCGTCGCCAGTGTTCTGTCGACTAACTATTTTAAACCCCCCCCAAACTGTACGTAGCGTGGTACGAAAATTGGCCAACTTTCAAAACGGGAGCCAGGGATATTGTCCTGTTTGGAAACAAAAAATCTCAGTAAAGCAAAAAAAAGAACGCCCTCCGCGCGGGACAATAGTAAGCTTTAAAGAGAAACAAAAAAAGGAAACCCGCTGGACACACTTCCGTTCAGCCGGGGGTTCAGCCGGGTCCGGTACTTCCGGTGTGCTCTTGGTTCGCCACTCCAGTCCCGCGCCGTTTTTTGCCCCGGACTATTAGCGCCGGACATTTTCGCGCCGGGTGGATCTGGAGTTTAGTGGGGGCGCCGTCCAACGGAAAGGGAACTGCAGCTGACGTGAAAGGGTGTTATCGCGCTACTCGTCGCTGCCTCGTTTCAACGCTTCATTTGATTTTACCAGATTTTTCACCGTTTGCTCGATTCTGTGTGTGTGCATATACCATCGTTCTGGATGTATTTTTTCAAACATTCCTGGCTGGCGATGGCGGCAGCAGTGGCCAAATGAAACCACCTTCTGCGGCATGCGGCAAAACGTCGTGTCGTTTTTTCTTCTCGTCCCATTGTTGGCGCTGGGCGCTTTTCCGAGCTGTTGCGACGCTTCCTGCATCCGGCAAGGCTAGCTTTTTACGTTGGGAAAGTGGCCCGACGAGTGTGGGAGCTGGATTTGGTTACATCGATTGCGGCCAGCGTTGGTTGCGGGCGCTGCCTTCGGTAGCTGGTGCTTCTGGTCTGGTTTTGGCCCCCGATGGCAGGCTCGGGCCGCTTCGATATCATGCTTCACGATGATGTATCTAGTGGCAGAGCGCGTGCACTTGGACGGTCTAAACTGCTGCCAGCTCTAGCCTAGCCTGTAGGTGGTCGGCTGGTTTCGAATATTACAGGGTTCGCCAAGTTCGCGAATGCGATCCGCCCGGGTGTAGCAGCGGCCTCGCTGGAGAGGAGACGGGCCGTTTCCACCGAGAATGCGTGGGAAATTAGTGGGAAGCGATTGGGGTTTTGGTGTGAAATGTGAATTCCTATCGAGGTTTTCTTTTCGCTGGTATTGCTGTGAAATCCTATACTGGAGAATAGTTGTACAATTTGAAGAAATCAATTTGCTTTCATACATTACGATAGATGCCGAATATTTGAGTTTTTTTAATGTTTTTCATAGAAGCATACATTTTCTTTTTTAATGCAACTTGAAATGATTGTTTTGTACAGGGTTTGCATACCATCATTTCTGCGAATTTAAGATTTTTTAAAAACATTTTTAATGATTCTACAGAAACCTAGAGTCTGAAGCACGTATCTCGTTCTGTCGCGTTTCATTAATCGTCCGTTCGAAAACTTTAATCTTTCCGATACTCCACACCTCCAGCATGCTCCCCGTATCCGAGAGCTTTGTACGTGCGCTTGGGCCGCTGCGGATAATTCGGTGTGTAAACATATATTTATGAACTAACTTTACCAACGTCCTCCCACAGAATGTGGCTTAAAAGTTTGTTAATAAAAATTCCTTTCCACTCCATAAAAAGGCCGACGAAACAGACAGAGGCAGCGCTTTCTTCTTTTTCTGCTGTTGCTGTTGCGTAGCTCGAGTTGATCCTTTTCGCCCCTCGTCGTGCGGCTCTCTATTACCACCCATAGCTCCCATATTTGTTCGCTCGCTCTGCGCGGGTGGGCGCAGGTGGGATTTGCAACTTTGCTCTACGCCACTTTCCATTTCCCAGCGCGTGTGCGTGTTTTTTCGTACGCCACTAACTAGTTTGTTTGTTTCTCTCGGTGGCTGCTATGGCCGCTTTCAAATAACAATCAATGGGTTTTCACTTTCACTTTGCCCTCCCTATCGGTGGTGATTTCTTGTGCCCCGAACCGTGTTTTTGCTGTGCGCCACACGGGAAATGGAGGCGCATGATGCTTTTGCCTCCGGTGGAAAGGAGTGTTTGGGTGGGCGGTGGGGGTGCGTACCGTGGTAAGCGTAACCAAATGCGCGTGTTTGTGTCCCGGACAACGCAGAAAGAGTTATGGGAATTTATAATCCGCACCCCCGGATAGCCATTTATCATGTAATTTAACCACGGCATAAAGCTTTTTTTTCGTTACCCTCTCTGCGAGAGAGGGTGGATATTGTTTTTATGGGTTTTGCATTCGATTTCCGACCGTTTGCTCCTCTTGAGTCACTCGATAAGCTAGCGTGTCGACGAAGTATAGCTAGCTTGCTATCAATTTTTGCTTTGTATATTTGGAAAACGACAAAGCGAATATACAGGTCTACCTTATTTTTATTTAACTTAAATGTATGCAGTTGTTCTATATCTTAATACAACAATTAAGTAATAATCTAATAACTTTTTGAAAACACAAAAAATTTGCAAAACTACATTACAAATCGCAACGATATTTGACGAGAGTAGATTGGTCTGTAAACATAGAAACAAATTTTGTCCAGCTTGTTTTTTTATTTTTTGGTAATTTTCATGGTTGTACAGTGTTGTGTAAGACATGAGTGTCAGAAACCGCGAGTGTCAGCAATGAACCGAAATGAGTGAACTTAGAAGTTAACTTAGAAGTACCTCCGCGACGAATGTTTTCAAGGTTTCCTATCTGAACGTTAAACACCTTCGCTCCCGGGAACACTCCGGGAAGAGTTTGTACCGTACCGCACAGGTGAGAACTACACAGACTGCGAGGAAACACGGTTACGTCCGGGAGAGGTCATATAGCAGACGACGACGCATCGATTTCTTCCTTCACCTTTCGTGATGGGGGTGGTGGTGATGTTATTAATTTGGAGCAAAAGGTAACCTCACGTACTCGTCGCCTGCCACGTAAGCAACACACCGTACACGTAAACCGAATAACTTAAAGACTCCTTCAGCCGTACAACCGATGGAGAAAGGCGGGATTGGCAAGTCAAGTCGGATGAATTAATCACTTCGAGATGCGTTTGTTAGCTGCTCTCTGTCTGTGCTTCGCTCGACTGGTGTAAATTGCGAATACGAACATCGAGACGCTGAGCTCTTCTTCATGCACCTAAATCATCCGGAATGGCAAATATTGGAGCGTATTTGAGATGGGACCTGCTGCGAAGTGGTGCGCTTCGGATGGGAAACTGATTGCTCCAAAGTAAAACACTTCCAACACGCACACGAGCGAAGGCGTCTAGTCAAACATCATCCGTAAAACACCTCCCGAGTGTGTGATGACTTCTAGCTACTAGCGATGTGATTCCATTATTGTGAGTCGTGCGCTGAGTTGCGAGAAGTTCTCCGTAGCTCCCGTGCCGGCTTTACTGACTGATGACCCAAAAATCTGTGCAGCGGAAGGTCGTCGGTGTGCCCGGAGGCTCTTGTGTGTGTGAGTGTTTTTTTGCTTGAAAAGATTCCACGCATCAGTCTGCAGGTGTGTTCCCGGTGCCTGGCTTCACTGTATCAAAATCTGCCGGATTAACCCGGGCGAAAGATGAGTTGTGATGTTGGTTTGAAAATAATTGCTTTTTCAAGAGTTGCTGCTGCCGTGTTTGGCTCGTGTCTCGGTGTGCATTAGCTTTAGGTGTGGTGTTTCGGGACGCATGGAATTGTCTACCACGCGGTACGTCTGGATTGGGGTGATGAAGTTTAATTGATGATACGGATTGGGAACTACAACACCAGCGAACGGGGAGAGCGGGAAACACTTGCCACCCCTCCCGAAGTGCTTTGACGTTTCGGCTGGGTGGGATGACCTGGGAAAAGTCAGCACACGTGCGCCACAAACGTATGACGGATGAGTAATTTCATTCTGGAGACACTTGATCGTACCGGCGAGATATGTCGTTCATTGTCTCTTCTCTCTATCACCAGGTCGGTTGTGTTTGATTCGTTGTTTCTGCGTTATGATGCGTTTAATATTCGCTTTCTTTGGTACTTGTCGTACAGAAAATGAAGGATGATTTTGGCATAATGAGAACATTTTCCCAAATTTCCCATTTTGTATATGAGTTATGAACAGTAACCTTAAAATACGTACATCATTCTACAAATACAATACAACTTAACAACTTAACAACTTAAATACAACATTTACAACAAGCGATAGAACAGATCTTCTGTATGAAACATAGCGTAAGTTTATACAAAAGAGTATGGATAAAAAGCATTTCAACATATTAAATACCAAAATGTACTTACATCAATAAGATAAGAGGAATTAAATTTAAAAAAATCATAAAAATTGATGAAGCAACATGTACAAAAATGATAAAAAATGTCAAGTCGTAAGGAAAAATAACAAATAAGAGAAATAAAAAACAACAAATCAAGCTAAACGTACAACACAAAAGAAATTTGTCAAGCAGAAAGGAGAAATAAATTGATATTAAATACATGCAAAAAATATTAGGATAATATGACTTGACATGTTTATAGCCTACATTTAGCATCTGATACTAGTTAATATGCGTTGCTGTTTAAAATAAGAAATAATTTTGTTGTTGAAGTCTAGAGGAAATAGAGGAATGTAGCTATAACAGGTTTTATTTCCAATAACTTTCATCATATGCTAACTTATTCTGACACGATAATACTTCTGGCGCCAAAAATAAGAAAAAAAAAGCAACTCGCCCACAAACTGCGGTAATTTAATAGCACCGTTACGGGTTGCTACTGCTGCAGCAGCACAACAATTATAAAGATCATCCTCCGTGAGTAATACGTGTACGCAGACACACATGCGGAGCAGCTCGCTCCGTTAACGTTTTTCGTCGTTAGACGTCTGGTGGAGCGAGTACAAAAAAAACGAAAATAGGGGTGTGTTGTCTCGAGTGTAGCCCGAAGTACCCGAAGAAGGGAACCTTATACCTTTAGTGCAACATTTTTAAAGTCCCGCGCCGGGGTGTGCCTGTCGTGTTTGGAGCAAATCGAACGATTTCAATTTCGGGAATGCCAATTTCGAGCGTCCAACTATTCGATTGCATTTTTAACACACTCGATAATGCCTTCAGACGATTGTTACAGTACATCAAACCTGTTCGTGCAGCTTTGGAAATGAGTTTTTTCGTATTCTCATCGAGCAGTTTGCAGATGCTACTCGCGTAACATCGATCGACATTGTTATGCTCTGCCGAACGAACGCCTGGAGTCGCCGCGGTGTGTACCGTTTGCGCGTACCGGCGCCGTTTGCATTTACAATCGCGTCCACCTCCCATTTCTAACCAAAAATAACGCCGTATACGACGCAGCGATGTATGTGGTGCGCCTTTTTTGCTCGCCTCCAAATACGTGCGAGTGCCACGCGATCGATGATCCGGCGCGATTGAGATTGGCTCCATGTGGCAACCACACCAAGTCCAAGGTTAAGAAGCTGGTTCGACGGAAGAATGGCACCGAAATCGACAAAATATGCGCCACTCTCTCTCTCTCGTGCCTGGAAAGGAATGCCTGTCAGTGGCACTGTTGTTCTGACGGGGTACAACGGACTGGCGGCGGTAACTGAATTTCATTCGTCGATAGTTGACACACACGGCACTGTTGTGCATTCCGTCCCACCGAAAACTGTCGTTCGTTGGCCTCTCTCTCTTTCTTCCCAAATAAAAAGGACAAACAACGCCCGCTTGGCTCCAAATTGCATAAGTCCCGCGTGGCGTGGCGGTTCCTTCCCTGCCCTTTGTGAGCGTGGCCGCGTGCGGGACGGGGACCACTTTTTGTTGGCGGCAACGGCGGTTTTCCTATTTGCTGCTGCCATCTATTACACTCCAACCGTCTCCATTCGATAGCGAGAACACAGGCGGGCTTTGGCCTGTGCAGTCGGTTGGCGTTTTTTGGTGGAGGTAAAACGCGCAGAGTGCAAGCGGAAAATACGTAACCGGACGACCTTCGAGAACCATCAGCCGGAGCCGGAGCCAGAACCCGGCCTTGTTGTCATCGTCTTGCTCTCGCTCTGTGACAAGGCACCAAAAAAAAAGGTTGCGTTTTTGGTCACAAATCGAATTTGTGGCGCGGTCGTTCACGAAACTGGTGCAATTTATAGGGATCGTTGCCTTTGCCGAGGACCGCCGCTGCACCGGCTTGGCTACGGGGCTACAGTGTGTGGCAGGTTTGTGTTGAGCTGGTGTTTTCATTAATTTAGATGTTTGAATTATAATATCGAATATAATATTGAATATAATATGATATGTGAAAGAAAAATAGATTAAATGACCCTTTAAAAATTCATTTGTAAAAATGTTTACATATGATCAGCAAATCAAATCATATGTAAACATGTTTTTTTTGTTTATTTCTCCTGCGTTTTATTCATCTTCTTATATGCTATCTTGCTTTGCTATTTTTATTTTTCTTCTCATTTTTTTGTTTTGTTTTGTGTTTTGTATTTTTTATTTCTCTTTTCATAAAGTTTTATAATTTTGACATCCACCTTAAAATTGTGTGCAAATTTCTCAGCACATTTCTTTTTTTTTCACGTTTTATGTTCCAAAAATGACTCAAACTTTCTAGCTGATCATCTTTAATTCTCTTATAATTTTCTTCATTGTGTCTTTTATGATCTTTTGTGAATTCAAAAAAAAAATATTGAAGGGTGAAGAATTTTTCTTCAACACAACATGACTTTTAAGAGCAGAGATCCGAATACAAGTTTTGTGTGCTGAAGTAGTATAATATGAACATATTCAAATCGGACTCGGGCTTTGAATAAATCTTCAACTCTGTACCACATTTTGCAACCCATCACTGTAGAAGAGAGATGGATTGGTGGAGCATTCATTGGACGAAGCACACACACACAAAAAAGGGAAAAAAACATCAAAATTGCGGTAACGATGATGACAACAACCGGACGGCTTCATCGAGAAACGAGACGCGCTCGTCGAAAATGATGACTTCGACACACGACGGCGACGCTGACGACGACGCCGATGATGATGTGTGCCACATGTGTGTGCAAAACTTTTCACGGATTTCGTGTTGTGCACGGAGGCGTTTTTTTTCGTTCTCGCCTAGTGTTCCTTTTGCCTTTATTTCACAAGAAGCGCTTTCCACCGTGTACGGTGAGTTTTTTGCTGTCTTACTCTGGGTGGATTTTTTCTTTCCGGTGTGGTGCGCCTCAAAGGTACCTATTTTTGGTGCCCCGATCCGACGACCGCTGCTCTGTGCTGTGTATGCGAGCACATGGAGCGAAGGGAACTTGGATGAGAGGGCGCGTGAGACAGGGCCAGTTTTTGTTCGCGTCCATGTGGCATCAATCGCAGTGTGTCCGTTGTGACGCGGTTGTGTTTAAAATTGAAAATTAGTTCAGTTCGGTGGGGTGCGGTTTTTGTTGGGGGTGGTAGAGTTTGGCTCTGTTTCCTGCGCGATGTGATAAATGTGGGCGGCAGGTCTATTTGTTTCAGTTAATCTGTTACTCCGGTGCGGCACAAATGGAGCGCATGGTTGCAGTTGAGTGCACGATGAATTCGCAAAGGATATGCACTAGGTAAACGCAGAATGGATTTTGGCGTATTTAATATAAAAAAAACAACGAAACAGCACGAATGATTTGCTAACCTTCGTTCTACTCCACAAAGTATGCAAACGGCACGACAAATTGCTTTTCTTAACATTCATATAACTCTGTTTGATAGATTCCCACCATAACTATCTGTGACGTGTGATTGATGTCGTACTAGCGATAAAATGAAACAGAAATGTTAACGAAGCTGCTATAAAGCGTTAATAAAATAGTAATAGTAATAGTAAGAAAATAGTCATAGGTTAGCGTAATGCGAATTGCACAGCTTTTGGCGAAAATTCAGGGTTTTGCCTAGAAGAATGCAATTATTAGGACAAACGCTTTTACTAACCTATGACGAACTTTTATTCATCTAGTTTTAGTCAAGCTTGCCGGTTGGGTTGATTTTTAACATACTTGATGATCGTTACTGGCCTATTTTAATCATTATTACGTTTTTACAAATCATCCCTGACTAGACCCTGAGATCAAAACTGCTTGCCAGTAAATTACATTGATTGATGGACATTGATGATATGGCAACCATAACATATCAATGAAAATTTTAACCAAATCTAAATCTGTAATGACATCAAATTGTACAACAAAAAAATCGCTTTGTTGTAATCGCGACATATTGCGACGTAATTTTACTGAGGAAGTAAATGTGTTAGTACAAGTGAAGGTGTTATTGCAACTAAGACTAAATTTAAAACCGGAAAAGATAATCTATGTTAATAATAAAAAAGAGTAAAGTCGCACATATGTTTCTAGGGCAAAATGATAGCAATCACGGAGTGGGCAGAAGCACCCTCATTTTCTCACCTTCAATACAATCGCTCAATTTCAAAGCATACACTTCAATTTCACCGCACTTTTACTGCGCGCGACAGCTGCTGAAACATTCGCCAAATATCGTGTTATAATTTGCAAACCAATTCAGATCCGCCGGCACCGTTTGTGCACACTTGCGGCCCGGCTGTCGGGCGCTAGAATCACCATAATTATGTGAATGACAATCAGCGCGCCCTGGTGTGGTGCGCTTCCGGTCGCGGACTCGCGCTCACCAAGTCCAAGGTTAAGAAGCTGGTTCGACGGAAGAATGGCACCGAAATCGACAAAATATGCGCCACTCTCTCTCTCTCTCGTGCCTGGAAAGGAATGCCTGTCAGTGGCACTGTTGTTCTGACGGGGGACAATGTACTGGCGGCGGTAACTGAATTTCATTCGTCGATAGTTGACACACACGGCACTGTTGTGCATTCCGTCCCACCGAAAACTGGCGTTCGTTGGCCTCTCTCTCTTTCTTCCAAAATAAAAAGGACAAACAACGCCCGCTTGGCTCCAAATTGCATAAGTCCCGCGTGGCGTGGCGGTTCCTTCCCTGCCCTTTGTGAGCGTGGCCGCGTGCGGGACGGGGACCACTTTTTGTTGGCGGCAACGGCGGTTTTCCTATTTGCTGCTGCCATCTATTACACTCCAACCGTCTCCATTCGATAGCGAGAACACAGGCGGGCTTTGGCCTGTGCAGTCGGTTGGCGTTTTTTGGTGGAGGTAAAACGCGCAGAGTGCAAGCGGAAAATACGTAACCGGACGACCTTCGAGAACCATCAGCCGGAGCCGGAGCCAGAACCCGGCCTTGTTGTCATCGTCTTGCTCTCGCTCTGTGACAAGGCACCAAAAAAAAAGGTTGCGTTTTTGGTCACAAATCGAATTTGTGGCGCGGTCGTTCACGAAACTGGTGCAATTTATAGGGATCGTTGCCTTTGCCGAGGACCGCCGCTGCACCGGCTTGGCTACAGAGCTACAGTGTGTGGCAGGTTTGTGTTGAGCTGGTGTTTTGCATTAATTTAGATGTTTGAATGATTTGAAAGAAAAATAGATTAAATAGACCCTTTAAAAATTCATTTGTAAAAATGTTTACATATGATCAGCAAATCAAATCATATGTAAACTTTTTTTTGCTTATTTCTCCTGCGTTTTATTCATCTTCTTATATGCTATCTTGATTTGCTATTTTTATTTCTCTTCTCATTTTTTTGTTTTGTTTTGTGTTTTGTGTTTTGTATTTTTCTTTTCATAAAGTTTTATACTTTTGACATCCACCTTAAAATTGTGTTCAAATTTCTCAGCACATTTAATTTGTTTTTTTTTTTCACTTTTTATGTTCCAAAAATGACTCCAACTTTCTAGCTGATCATCTTTAATTCTCTTATAATTTTCTTCATTGTGTCTTTTATGATCTTTTGTGAATTCAAAGAAAAATATTGAAGGGTGAAGAATTTTTCTTCAACACAACATGACATTTAAAAGCAGATATCCGAATACAAGTTTTGTGTGCTGAAGTATTATAATATGAACATATTCAAATCTAGCTCGAGCTTTGAATAAATCTTCAACTCTGTACCACATTTTGCAACCCATCACTGTAGAAGAGAGATGGATTGGTGGAGCATTCATTGGACGAAGCACACACACACAAAAAAGGGAAAAAAACATCAAAATTGCGGTAACGATGATGACAACAACCGGACGGCTTCATCGAGAAACGAGACGCGCTCGTCGAAAATGATGACTTCGACACACGACGGCGACGCTGACGACGACGCCGATGATGATGTGTGCCACATGTGTGTGCAAAACTTTTCACGGATTTCGTGTTGTGCACGGGGGCGTTTTTTTTGTGTTCTCGCCTAGTGTTCCTTTTGCCTTTATTTCACAAGAAGCGCTTTCCACCGGGTACGGTGAGTTTTTTGCTGTCTTACTCTGGGTGGATTTTTTCTTTCCGGTGTGGTGCGCCTCAAAGGTACCTATTTTTGGTGCCCCGATCCGGCGACCGCTGCTCTGTGCTGTGTATGCGAGCATATGGGGCGAAGGGAACTTGGATGAGAAGGCGCGTGAGACAGCCAGTTTTTGTTCGCGTCCATGTGGCATCAATCGCAGTGTGTCCGTTGTGACGCGGTTGTGTTTAAAATTGAAAATTAGTTCAGTTCGGTGGGGTGCGGTTTTTGTTGGGGGTGGTAGAGTTTGGCTCTGTTTCCTGCACGGTGTGATAAATGTGGGCGGCAGGTCTATTTGTTTCAGTTAATCTGTTACTCTGGTGCGGCACAAATGGAGCGCATGGTTGCAGTTGAGTGCACGGTGAATTCGCAGAGGATATGCACTAGGTTAAACGCAGAATGGAGTTTGGCGTATTTAATATACAAAAACAACGAAACAGCACGAATGATTTGCTAACCTTCGTTCTACGCCACAAAGTATGCAAACGGCACGACAAATTGCTTTTCTTAACATTCATATAACTCTGTTTGATAGATTCCCACCATAACTATCTGTGACGTGTGATTGATGTCGTACTAGCGATAAAATGAAACAGAAATGTTTACGAAGCTGCTATAGAGCGTTAAGAAAATAGTAATAAATCGTTAGCGTAATGCGAATTGCATACCTTTTGGCGAAAATTCGGGGTTTTGCCTAGAAGAATGCAATTATTAGGACAAACGTTTTTACTAACCTATGACGAACTTTTATTCATCTAGTTTTAGTCAAGCTTGCCGGTTGGGTTGGTTTTTAACATACTTGATGATCCTTACTGGCCTATTTTAATCATTATTATTTTTTTACAAATCATCCCTGACTTTTGACCCTGAGATCAAAACTGCTTGCCAGTAAATTACATTCATTGATGGACATTGATGATACGGCAACCATAACATATCAATGAAAATTTTAACCAAATCTAAATCTATAATGACATCAAATTGTACAACAAAAAAAATCGCTTTGTAGTAATCGCGACATATTGCGACGTAATTTTACTGAGGAAGTAAATGTGTTAGTAGAAGTAAAGGTGTTATTGGAACTAAGACTCTTATGCTAGAAGGTTCGACTTCTAGAACGAACACACATGCAATGATGAGAACTAAATAAAGATAAAACCAGAAAAGATAATCTTAGTTAATAATAAAGAAGTGTAAATTCGCACATATGTTTCTAGGGCAAAATAATAGCAATCACGGAGTGGGCAGAAGCACCCTCATTTTCTCACCTTCAATACAATCGCTCAATTTCAAAGCATACACTTCAATTTCACCGCACTTTTACTGCGCGCGACAGCTGCTGAAACATTCGCCAAATATCGTGTTATAATTTGCAAACCAATTCAGAACCGCCGGCACCGTTTGTGCACACTTGCGGCCCGGCTCTCGGGCGCTAGAATCACCATAATTATGTGAATGACAATCAGCGCGCCCTGGTGTGGTGCGCTTCCGGTCGCGGACTCGCGCAGATTCCTCCGAGGGCTCTGGACGCGTCGGTAGTCGCGACACCACTTGACGATCGGGCAAATGATGATGCGGGCGGCATCCTTCCCGAGACCGTGTCGGGGTTTCCTCCGCGACGTATACTCATCAGCACACGGCATACTGCTGCTCGTGCTGCTGGTACGATTATCCCTGTGAGAGGGCCACTAAAAAGCTGTCGGCCGGATTTCACGCTGGCCCTTACATAGAGCCGGGAGCTAACCGCGCCACCACGTCCAACACCGGTTGGATTGCGCGGCCTCGAAGTGCCTAGAACTCGCCTAGTAGTGGTGTCGTTGCTTGTTTTTTTTTGCTTCCTCATCCGGACATCTTTACCCAGTGTGTTCGAGTGTTCTCAGTTCCAACCTGACGATGATCTTGTAGTCTCTTTAATTTATCACACGGCCCGCTCTCCGAGTTCTTCGGCACAAAGCCGGGCGGGAACAGTTCGCAAATTTGTTCAACACGCTGCTCGCTTCCTTTGCGCATGAGGGTGTGTGCATCCTTCTAACAACTTCCCGGTATCAGTCATGTACCGATCGAGCGGCGCGCACTGCACGCGTATATGCTCCCCTCGTAAAAGGTAGTTTACGTGCAAATTTGTTTTTGTAAGCTACCGTGCCGTACCGTGCGGGCGGACTTTGCCCCTATCTCTTGGAACCGACCAACACAGGGGGGGTTTTGTGTCGCACCCGGCAAAATTCTAGGTTCATTAGCGTGTTCGTGTGGGGGCGTGTTTCAGGCGGAAGCCTACACTCTCCTCCCACCGCCGTGAACATGTCCGGCACACTCCGTGTGGTATGTTATGGAAATTTGCAGCTGCGCCCGAAAAAGGTGACCGAAAAGACAAAAGCTCCAGCTGTGCTTTGCTGTCGCTTTGGGGGGGGGGGCTGATGGGCGCGAACGGCACGAGGTGATAAAAAAGGATTTCCCGAGCGGAAAAGCTCGACGTCAAACCCCCCTGGGGGGGTGTTGGTATGGTGTAGTGTAGTAGCGAGTATGACAAGTTTTTTTTGGAACGAGTGGGATCCACTCCTGGAAGCAGCACCAGATATGGTAACGCCAGAGGACACGCTGTGTCTCACGGTGGGCGGTCATCACGATGTGTGGGTGTGTGTGTGTGTGGCTCGTTAGTCAGTCGACAGGGAGGCACATCATCGTGCGCGAGGTGCGCCCAATTGTTGGAGCATAATTTTTTCCCTCCTCCTTTCCGGGCATGTGTGACGGAAGCTAGCTGAAGCTGCTGCGCTGCTGTTGCTGGGTGAAATGTTCACACACGGAAACGCTTGGAAACGCGACGCTTGGACGTTGGTGTCCCCGGGCTTTTGGTGAGAGAGCGAGAGTGGAGCCCTAACTGACCGAACTCACTCCAGCCGAGTTCCCTGCTGCGTGGTGCGTTATTCTGTTCGGCACTTCCGGCAGGACGGGGGTGAGCTTCATCACCGGAAGCACACAGGCCGCGTGCGTGCGTGCGTGTGTGTGTCATCCATCCCTTTACCGTCAGTGGCTGGCGGGGAGATGGCCACATTCTCCCACGCGCTGGTGTTAACCAAACCACCGAGATAATTCATCACTTCTGATTCCCTGCAATCTTCCTCCCGTGTCGTGGTGCGCTTGTTGGTGGCTAAATCGCTAGTTAGGATTCCGGGGGTTTCCTTTTGTCCTGCGGCAGGAGCTCTCATCACTATCACCGTGTAGGTGTGTGTGTTTAAGCCGACGGCAGCGCGCGTAGGAAGAAGCTACTCCAGCAGCAGGACATTCATTTCCGGCAAATTTCGTCATGCCCTAGCGTGACGCCTGGCTGGTTGGATGGCTGACGGTATGCACGACATCACCACCATCGTTATCGGGAGCTACCGTGGGCTGGAAAAAGGTTGGAATGATGGAGCATTGTACTTGGAATGCAACACAGTTCTTCAGAAGATCATGCTCGAGTCCGATGTCAGGGTTGAAAAATGTCAGTGTTTTTTTTCGAGTTCTTCAAGTTCTTTTTTCAAGTTTCAAGTTCTGATGAGATTCTGACTGGCTGGCTGCTGAGACTTGCTCCAAAAATGAGGCTCTTTTTCTTTTCAATCATCCCTTGGGATGGTGCTCTCGAGAGAGATGTGACCTTAAACGTAATGCTTTAGTTTTATTATGCACTGTTACGTCTCGGAGGGCACGTTGGAGGAACTATAAAAATATTCCCAATTGTGCTTCTGGGACATTTTGTCTGAACCGCCGCCCGGGTATTTCCAACGATTGCATCCAATTTCGAGAATTCGTGCCCAGCAAATGTGCACTGTTTGCTCTGCTGCTGTTGCTGCTAGTGGTGGTGCTAAACGAACGACGACATCCACTTCCCCATTTGCATTCGTATGGCTGTGTGTGGGCGCTGGTTGGCTTTGGGGGGGGGGGGCTGATGGGCGCGAACGGCACGAGGTGATAAAAAAGGATTTCCCGAGCGGAAAAGCTCGACGTCAAACCCCCCTGGGGGGGTGTTGGTATGGTGTAGTGTAGTAGCGAGTATGACAAGTTTTTTTTGGAACGAGTGGGATCCACTCCTGGAAGCAGCACCAGATATGGTAACGCCAGAGGACACGCTGTGTCTCACGGTGGGCGGTCATCACGATGTGTGGGTGTGTGTGTGTGTGGCTCGTTAGTCAGTCGACAGGGAGGCACATCATCGTGCGCGAGGTGCGCCCAATTGTTGGAGCATAATTTTTTCCCTCCTCCTTTCCGGGCATGTGTGACGGAAGCTAGCTGGAGCTGCTGCTGCTGTTGCTGGGTGAAATGTTCACACACGGAAACGCTTGGAAACGCGACGCTTGGACGTTGGTGTCCCCGGGCTTTTGGCACACGGGATACTGCTGCTCGTGCTGCTGGTACGATTATCCCTGTGAGAGGGCCACTAAAAAGCTGTCGGCCGGATTTCACGCTGGCCCTTACATAGAGCCGGGAGCTAACCGCGCCACCACGTCCAACACCGGTTGGATTGCCTGGCCTCGAAGTGCCTAGAACTCGCCTAGTAGTGGTGTCGCTGCTTGTTTTTTTTTGCTTCCTCATCCGGACATCTTTACCGAGTGTGTTCGAGTGTTCTCCGTTCCAACCTGACGATGATCTTGTAGTCTCTTTAATTTATCACACGGCCCGCTCTCCGCGTTCTTATAGCCTTCGAGTGCACACTGCCGGGCGGGAACAGTTCACAAATTTGTTCAACACGCTGCTCGCTTCCCTTTGCGCATGAGGTTGTGTGCATCCTTCCAACAACTTCCCGGTATCAGTCATGTACCGATCGAGCGGCGCGCACTGCACGCGTATATGCTTCCCTCGTAAAAGGTAGTTTACGTGCAAATTTGTTTTTGTAAGCTGCCGTGCCGTACCGTGCGGGAGGACTTTGCCCCTATCTCTTGGAACCGACCAACACAGGGGGGTTTTTGTGTCGCACCCGGCAAAATTCTAGGTTCATTAGCGTGTTCGTGTGGGGGCGTGTTTCAGGCGGAAGCCTACACTCTCGTCGGGCGCTAGAATCACCATAATTATGTGAATGACAATCAGCGCGCCCTGGTGTGGTGCGCTTCCGGTCGCGGACTCGCGCAGATTCCTCCGAGGGCTCTGGACGCATCGGTAGTCGCGACACCACTTGACGATCGGGCAAATGATGATGCGGGCGGCATCCTTCCCGAGACCGTGTCGGGGTTTCCTCCGCGACGTATACTCATCAGCACACGGGATACTGCTGCTCGTGCTGCTGGTACGATTATCCCTGTGAGAGGGCCACTAAAAAGCTGTCGGCCGGATTTCACGCTGGCCCTTACATAGAGCCGGGAGCTAACCGCGCCACCACGTCCAACACCGGTTGGATTGCCTGCTGCTCGTGCTGCTGGTACGATTATCCCTGTGAGAGGGCCACTAAAAAGCTGTCGGCCGGATTTCACGCTGGCCCTTACATAGAGCCGGGAGCTAACCGCGCCACCACGTCCAACACCGGTTGGATTGCGCGGCCTCGAAGTGCCTAGAACTCGCCTAGTAGTGGTGTCGTTGCTTGTTTTTTTTTGCTTCCTCATCCGGACATCTTTACCCAGTGTGTTCGAGTGTTCTCAGTTCCAACCTGACGATGATCTTGTAGTCTCTTTAATTTATCACACGGCCCGCTCTCCGAGTTCTTCGGCACAAAGCCGGGCGGGAACAGTTCGCAAATTTGTTCAACACGCTGCTCGCTTCCTTTGCGCATGAGGGTGTGTGCATCCTTCTAACAACTTCCCGGTATCAGTCATGTACCGATCGAGCGGCGCGCACTGCACGCGTATATGCTCCCCTCGTAAAAGGTAGTTTACGTGCAAATTTGTTTTTGTAAGCTACCGTGCCGTACCGTGCGGGCGGACTTTGCCCCTATCTCTTGGAACCGACCAACACAGGGGGGGTTTTGTGTCGCACCCGGCAAAATTCTAGGTTCATTAGCGTGTTCGTGTGGGGGCGTGTTTCAGGCGGAAGCCTACACTCTCCTCCCACCGCCGTGAACATGTCCGGCACACTCCGTGTGGTATGTTATGGAAATTTGCAGCTGCGCCCGAAAAAGGTGACCGAAAAGACAAAAGCTCCAGCTGTGCTTTGCTGTCGCTTTGGGGGGGGGGGCTGATGGGCGCGAACGGCACGAGGTGATAAAAAAGGATTTCCCGAGCGGAAAAGCTCGACGTCAAACCCCCCTGGGGGGGTGTTGGTATGGTGTAGTGTAGTAGCGAGTATGACAAGTTTTTTTTGGAACGAGTGGGATCCACTCCTGGAAGCAGCACCAGATATGGTAACGCCAGAGGACACGCTGTGTCTCACGGTGGGCGGTCATCACGATGTGTGGGTGTGTGTGTGTGTGGCTCGTTAGTCAGTCGACAGGGAGGCACATCATCGTGCGCGAGGTGCGCCCAATTGTTGGAGCATAATTTTTTCCCTCCTCCTTTCCGGGCATGTGTGACGGAAGCTAGCTGAAGCTGCTGCGCTGCTGTTGCTGGGTGAAATGTTCACACACGGAAACGCTTGGAAACGCGACGCTTGGACGTTGGTGTCCCCGGGCTTTTGGTGAGAGAGCGAGAGTGGAGCCCTAACTGACCGAACTCACTCCAGCCGAGTTCCCTGCTGCGTGGTGCGTTATTCTGTTCGGCACTTCCGGCAGGACGGGGGTGAGCTTCATCACCGGAAGCACACAGGCCGCGTGCGTGCGTGCGTGTGTGTGTCATCCATCCCTTTACCGTCAGTGGCTGGCGGGGAGATGGCCACATTCTCCCACGCGCTGGTGTTAACCAAACCACCGAGATAATTCATCACTTCTGATTCCCTGCAATCTTCCTCCCGTGTCGTGGTGCGCTTGTTGGTGGCTAAATCGCTAGTTAGGATTCCGGGGGTTTCCTTTTGTCCTGCGGCAGGAGCTCTCATCACTATCACCGTGTAGGTGTGTGTGTTTAAGCCGACGGCAGCGCGCGTAGGAAGAAGCTACTCCAGCAGCAGGACATTCATTTCCGGCAAATTTCGTCATGCCCTAGCGTGACGCCTGGCTGGTTGGATGGCTGACGGTATGCACGACATCACCACCATCGTTATCGGGAGCTACCGTGGGCTGGAAAAAGGTTGGAATGATGGAGCATTGTACTTGGAATGCAACACAGTTCTTCAGAAGATCATGCTCGAGTCCGATGTCAGGGTTGAAAAATGTCAGTGTTTTTTTTCGAGTTCTTCAAGTTCTTTTTTCAAGTTTCAAGTTCTGATGAGATTCTGACTGGCTGGCTGCTGAGACTTGCTCCAAAAATGAGGCTCTTTTTCTTTTCAATCATCCCTTGGGATGGTGCTCTCGAGAGAGATGTGACCTTAAACGTAATGCTTTAGTTTTATTATGCACTGTTACGTCTCGGAGGGCACGTTGGAGGAACTATAAAAATATTCCCAATTGTGCTTCTGGGACATTTTGTCTGAACCGCCGCCCGGGTATTTCCAACGATTGCATCCAATTTCGAGAATTCGTGCCCAGCAAATGTGCACTGTTTGCTCTGCTGCTGTTGCTGCTAGTGGTGGTGCTAAACGAACGACGACATCCACTTCCCCATTTGCATTCGTATGGCTGTGTGTGGGCGCTGGTTGTGCAGGTAATGAAGGTTTGCATCTGGTTCCTGCTATCGCTACCTGGAGAGTCCCACTGCTGCTAGTGGTGGTGCTAAACGAACGACGACATCCACTTCCCCATTTGCATTCGTATGGCTGTGTGTGGGCGCTGGTTGTGCAGGTAATGAAGGTTTGCATCTGGTTCCTGCTATCGCTACCTGGAGAGTCCCACCCGAGTCCCGGTGGCCCGAATTTGCCGCATATTTTATGTGGCACGGGATGTAATTTCTCCCAGGATGTAACGATCAGCCAGCCGGGGACGGTGGCTGGTTTCGAAGGCAACAAAGGGATGATGAGCCTCTTATCCGCGTGAAGTACCTGCATCATCTCCTTTATATCATTGTATGTCTGCCCTGTCCCTCGTAGAACGTTTGCCAAAAACCGGCGGAGGAATTCTTGTACCCACCCATCGAGTGAAGCGGAAAGTTTTCGAAAAAAAAGTCATGATACGGACGAATCACGCCCGCTCACGTTCCCGATCCTGAGAAATAGGGAAGAGGAACTGTTTTCTTAACAACCAGTCACTCTCTTTCTTTCTTTCTCCCTCTAGACCTACGAGTGACTTATGCACGGAATGTGGCCACATGATTTGGGATTGTCCTGGATCTTATCGTTTCGTGTGTTTTTTTCTTTGACAACGAGAAGGATAACAACAAGTAGGTCTAGGAAGTCTGGATTCAATCTTTACGACACACAGGCAGGTTCCTGCATATTTGCATACCGACCGACCGGCTTTCGTGTACCGCCGGGCGCGGGATCGATCATTCCTCGGAAGATTGTGGTCTCATTATTTAGGCAGGAATGTGACATCCCCCGGCTCCCGGCGGTCCGTCTGCGGGAATCCGTTTTCTTTTACCTACGTTTGCGTGCATCCTTCATTCCCTGGGTTGTGGAGGCCCAATGCCAATGGCATCGTCTTGGGTTTTGCTTGGAAAATGTATGTTGGAAGGCTCTTGTCCTGCGTGGTTATCACAGGGTCAGCAAACTGCTTCAGGACGAGCGTCCGTCCGCTCATCAATGTTGTATTTACTGCGGAGATTGGGATTAATAGTGCTGTGTTTGAGGTTTTCGCTTCTTCTAATGTTATCTTCTTTATTGCTTTCTCGTTTTAGGTAAGTTGCCGAAGATCTACAAGAATGATTCCCTGCAATCTTCCTCCCGTGTCGTGGTGCGCTTGTTGGTGGCTAAATCGCTAGTTAGGATTCCGGGGGTTTCCTTTTGTCCTGCGGCAGGAGCTCTCATCACTATCACCGTGTAGGTGTGTGTGTTTAAGCCGACGGCAGCGCGCGTAGGAAGAAGCTACTCCAGCAGCAGGACATTCATTTCCGGCAAATTTCGTCATGCCCTAGCGTGACGCCTGGCTGGTTGGATGGCTGACGGTATGCACGACATCACCACCATCGTTATCGGGAGCTACCGTGGGCTGGAAAAAGGTTGGAATGATGGAGCATTGTACTTGGAATGCAACACAGTTCTTCAGAAGATCATGCTCGAGTCCGATGTCAGGGTTGAAAAATGTCAGTGTTTTTTTTCGAGTTCTTCAAGTTCTTTTTTCAAGTTTCAAGTTCTGATGAGATTCTGACTGGCTGGCTGCTGAGACTTGCTCCAAAAATGAGGCTCTTTTTCTTTTCAATCATCCCTTGGGATGGTGCTCTCGAGAGAGATGTGACCTTAAACGTAATGCTTTAGTTTTATTATGCACTGTTACGTCTCGGAGGGCACGTTGGAGGAACTATAAAAATATTCCCAATTGTGCTTCTGGGACATTTTGTCTGAACCGCCGCCTGGGTATTTCCAACGCTTGTATCCAATTTCGAGAAGTCGTGCCCAGTAAATGTGCACAGTTTGCACTGGTGCTGCTGCTAGTGGTGGTGCTAAACGAACGACGACATCCACTTCCCCATTTGCATTCGTATGGCTGTGTGTGGGCGCTGGTTGTCATCATCATCATGTACATCCCACTGCTGTTGTTCCCGGTCATCGCAGCTCCGTAGCTGTAATCATTTCCCACACACACACATACACAGCTTCAGGTGTATATACTACACCGATGCATCGTACACCTTGCTCTCAACGCCGGGGTGTTGGTTTCGGGTGTACTCTTACCGAAAGAACTTCAAGTCAACCCTCTCAAACCCTTGGCACGTAAAGGTCATTCGGTTTGAGAGTCTTCAGGTTCCAGCGTTTCGGTTACCTTACTGATGCAGTTTGTGCTGATTTTTTTTCACCTTTCCTTGAGAGGCAGGAGCGTGTGGGCGGGAAGCGAGGGCTAGATCGGATAAAATATTGCACTAGCACAAGCAAGTTCGTTCCGTCGCCCAGCCAAGCAGGAGGGTGATTCGTTGCCTTCTCTCCGGGCTGCGCGAGATTGTGTACGCGGGGCCGACCATTGAATAAATTGCCGGTTTTCTCACCTCTTTTTGCGTCTTTAGTAATAGAGGAAGAATGCAACAAGGTGGTTGTTGGTTCGATGGCGATGGTGAAGCTTTAATAATGCATGAGGCACGCTCTCCCTCACGGCGCTCGCTGTCGATCCCCGATCCTAGAGGTGGTGATGAAAAATAGTGTCGTACGAAATACGAGAGACCACTCCGGGAAAGTTCACCCCTTTTTGACACACTTTCACACCGGCGGCGGTGTTGTTCCGATCGGAAAGCGTGCTCCGGGACGGAGCGTTTCGGAGGTGAAGAAGGCGCTCTGCAAGAAGAAGCACACAGCACATAATGCAAGTCGCCTAGTGCTTCCTTGTACCTACCCTAGCTTGCCTACCTGCCGCTGCGACGTTGCCAGAGTGCAAGGATTTGGTTGTAATCCTGTCGTCACCATTCTACCCGGGCGTGTCGTTAAGGATTCGCTTTTGAAGTGTAAAGTACTTTACGTTACCAGCGCTTTTGGGTTTGAAATGCAATCGACGGGTTCCGCCGTGCCGTGCGCAACCCCGTCGTCGTCCCTGTTTGGTGTTCCCGCAGGTAAAGTTTTCACCGCGATGAGTTTGACTGCACGGAATCGGTGGTACGACTTTTCGAACACCTACTAATGCTGCGTACTTTGCTGCAGCGCGCTACCGTCATTGGCAATAGACGATGAATTATTTATTCGCACTGGAATGTAATAGCGTATACATTCTGCATCCATGTATCTTTTGTGTCGGCGTTTCGGATATAAATTTGTGCTATTTTTCACCTTACGTTTCCTGAAATCTGGTACACTTTAGATCGTAAAAGCAGTGCCGGCTTGCGTGCATGTGTGTGAAGTAATTAAAGCATCAGGGTCCAATTTGACTAAATATGTTAAATTGCCAAACTCTCATAAATTGCGCGAGTTGCTTTTCGCCAAGGGAACGTTCAATAGCCCCGATCGGTTGTTCTCCACACAGGCGCCCCCGATTTGGAACTAATTAAAGCAATAAATAATAAATAAAGATGCTAAAGCGACCACCTCACTACGTCTCTCGGTTCTACCAGTGCACGAGCATCTGTGTGAGTGTGTGTGTATAGTTGCTTCCCTTAATTTTCGCTCCGCAGACGGTGTGCTTCGAGAAACCACTTCTCTTGACCACTAAGCCCCGTCTGAAGGCCCGCAACGACTAATAGAGCTTTTGGGTATTGTTTCTTCTGGGATATTTGTTGAAAAGGGAACGGTTAGCTATTATATGCCCCCCCCCCCGCCGTATCGGTATCCTGCTAATCCCCTTTCCATTCGCTGTCGTCTACCTCCGGTGTAGGTTAGCCGTATGTGCTGTTGCTGCTGCATGCATTGGCTATTCGACTGGTGGGTGGCCGGGTGTTAGGAGCGGGAGTGTTAATTGGTGTTATGGTTCTCTAGGTTCGTACCGCGGTAAACTTTAGCCTCAGTTCCCTAGGGTGGACAAGGGAGTCAATTCGTTCGGTGGAATTGAGATAACGAAGCTAAATTAGCTCCTGCTGCCGCCCCACTTCATGGGGTGTGGGTTGAATTTTTAGTGCACGCGTGGCGAAGATGGGAATCAAAAATGGATTAATAGGGTATTTTGGGTTTCAATGAAATTTGCACCGTTTCGTACATGTTTTTTATGACAGCTTTTTTAAACGTTTTCAATGCCATTATTATGCGCTAATATGATGGTTTACACTATCATAGGGAGTCGTCTAAATATAGTAAAATACAAAGAAGGGCAACCAGAGGGCAACGCTTATGACAAAAGCTGCAATTACTCCATCCTCAGTTTGGACTTTCATTTAAATAGGTTAATAAAGTATGAATAAAGCATTGGAATAGTGCGGCTTGCGTATTGTTAAGGCGTAAATTTGCATAACCAACCGGAAGCATCGCAAAGGTTATACTATTGATCATAGTAAAGTTTGCCGAGTTGGTAATCGTAAAAGAAAGTTTTCCAAAAGTGGGAAATATTGATTAAACTGCCAAATAAATCGTTAATAACGTTTTTGTATGGTGTGCCGTTGCCGTGTAAGCTTTCACTAGGCTAGGCTTCTCTTCACTGCTATTTGCATACTTTTGGGCTGATACGCCAAAATGTATGCAATCAGCACTACACCTACGACTCATAATCGTATTATTTGATAGTTTAATAACAATTTCGCGCTGGAATAATTTACGGCGTAATTGTGCTTTATCAGCCCAGAAGTATGCGAAATCTTCTCGACGAACGCTGTATTGACGCGCTTTTGTCCAGATTTAATAAAGAACATGCCCCGGCTGGGTAGGTGAATATATTCTTGCCCTAATTTTTGAAAAGGGTTGTTTTTTCGGAACCACCAAATGCTTCCCCATTGTCAGCTTTAGCCGGTACCCCCAAAACCCGGGACGGTCGAAAAATGCTTCCGATTGTCCGGTTAATGCATTGCCTGACATTTTTTGTGCACGTTTTATAACCTTCTTTTAGTGGTCAACCGTCTGTTACAAGTTGCCCGTCTGTGTATGTGGACAGAATTGTGGAAAGCTGGCGAAAGCAACCATATATCGAACATATGCTTCCCCTCCCGGGAGGGGGCAAAAGAAAAGGCGCAAAAGGAAACGTAAATACGGAAGACTCCAGTTGTGTCCGGCTTGTCTCTCAGCAGGTCCGACAACGGTCATTTGGTGTGGTTTCCGGTTTTATTTTTCCTTGCCTCGTTTACACCCTCGTACTGTCGTTTTTTTTTCTTCTTTCCAGTGAAAAGAGAAACACCGAGCGAGCTGCTTGCCCTTTCGTGACAATCAGGTCCAAGAATAAAACGGCCACGTAAAGGATTACTAGGATCCGCTTGTCGGACCCACCACCTCGGGGTCCTCTCAGGGGTCTCCCTTATCATGTCCTGACGCGCTCGCATTATTGCTGTCCGCTCCGAAGAGCATCTTTGGCAACACTTACCGCCTCCGCCAACAATCCGCCGGGTCAATTTTCTTCTTATCCGCCTTTTCCCACGCAAAATGTGCGGACCTTTCCTTTCGAGACACCCGGAACGGGCCGAGATAGGGCATGAGCAAAAAACCAAATTGCACATTTTCACAAAATGCCAACTGGAATTTGTTGCCAACAAGGAGGGGGGCGCACAGCGCGCAGAGAAGCAATATTTGACTTTGGAGTGAAATTGTTTGCATGCCGCCGTTGTGTGTTGTCTGTTGGTGTGTGGCATCAGCAGCAGTTAATGTCATCCACTTTGCTCGAAAGCCAACATTTTGGTCCGTTCGATGTGATGAAAATTAATATGCTTTTAAACGAAACTCTGCTCAACGATAAAGGGAGTGTGCTAGAGAGCGGGAAGGGACTTGTTTCAGGAAGTTGTTCTTTTAGGTTTGAAAATCTTTAACCTCCTTGTGTTCTTGTGCATAGTAAAAAAAAACATATTTATGGAAGAAAAAGCTTTAATCTAGCGAAGTTATGCATATCCAGTCACGTGCGAATCTCGATCAGCACGGGAATCATCTTCAATGGAGTAAAGCACTCGTTGCACGTACACCACAGTGCAAATAATTCCATAGTCAATAGTGAATGTTTGTCTCGGCTTTATCATAAACATGTAGATTTAGGGGTAACTGTTCCTGGAACGCAAATCCCTGCGCCTGCACGCCAGCAGTAGGCATTTGGGAATTAGGCCGTCTCATCTCTTGAGGCACCACTACGGTTTACCGCGCTAAAGTCAATCAGAAACACGTCGGCCCACACACACACACACACACACACTAATACTCAGACAACATTTAATTTCCAGGAGAATGTTGTACGGGCCAAAACCGATGCTGAAATACCGCATGGAAGTTTCGATCCGCTATGCAGATGCGCTCGGGTATGTTCCTCGGCTGTTGTGCCGCCTCCCCTGCCGCCTGCGTTTGGGGTCGCTCTCCTCAGTACTGCGATCGCTTGGGGCGGTTTTGTTGCATTGGTGGAAATTAATTTATATTAGACTTTCATAAGTAGAATTTGATACGCCACAGTAGGTGGCGGTCAGGTTCTCTCGGACATTTGCACACATTCGAGGAACGGGGCAAATCTGCATACAAAACACT